>LPNX010596650.1:282005-358773 GCA_001517045.1 Pseudotsuga menziesii
GCCACTTGTCGTCTCTAAAGAAGATTTTTTTTTTTCCTTTTTAAAGGCTCACGATTTTTTGAAGGATGGGGATCTTTTATGGAGAAGGAAGGAGGGGATTTGAGCAAAATTGGGGTTTGGTGAAGAGAAATGGAGAATTAAGGAAGTACTCAACCCACATTCTTCATACGACCCTTCCAATATCTGCGACAAGGTGTCATCCAACTCTGCAGAAAATTCCAAGATGTGGATTAAAGCAGGCATGATCCAAAACTTACGTATTTCGATTGCTCAACATGCTACTAAATCTGTAGATTGATTTTAGTAAAATATGTATCAAGTTTTTCTTCATTATCGATTACCTAAAGATCTGTGTGATCTGTACAGTGCAGGGTAACCTGTTCTATAGAGTGTAGCGTATCTAGAAATGCTTTTCCAATATAAGGTATCTGCAAGTCATTTTTTATTTTTCCCCATTATAAGTGTTGGTACTTGCAAAGTTTCTAAAATTATGAATTTGTTTTACCCAACATCTGTGCCTCACGGCTTTCGGATCCTTTGTGAAATCGCTATGCTTTTGTATTGTTGAATTTTACTTTCCATTCAAATTCTTAAGAAACCAGATCATTATTGTTCTTTCCAATTTTTCATATTGTGAATTTACTACTGTTTCAAAATTTTATAGAGCCAGATTCAATTGTTGAAAATAAATATTTTTCATTTTCTAATCCTCTACGTAACCCTCTACATAATTGAGTTGGAACTTATTGTTGAGTCAAGTATTGAGTATAGTACATATGAATGTAGAGGAGTGGTTGATTCAAAAATGACTATTCACCTATACATTTTCTTTCTTAATGTACACATGTACACTAAAATACAATCATTCATTGTCGGATTTGCAATGTATATTGTACTTTAATGGCAATTGCAATAATATTCTTGGTGTATAAAACTAGTTTCTTTTATTCAATCATACACTAAGCATAGCCGTCATAACTTGAAATTATTCATTTTTTTCCAATAAATACTTCATACAGAGAGAATTCATGAAATTATTTTATTATATTCATGTTCGGGTACACAGGGTACTCCCAAAAGACTGAACACCTTGAGAAACCGCTTCACATAAATAGATCACAGATCAACACACCGATGTTTGTCATGTGGTTAAAACCCTCAAGAGAGAAACAATCCACGGCCCTAGCCAAATAGCTACTTGGAGCAATTTATTATGCAAAAGAAAGAAAGTTGCATATGAATTTCTCATAATCGATTAACTAGCCAAGGACCCTCCATGCTCTTTAAATACAGATCATGGACCAATCAGGTGTTAAGCCATGGATCAATGGTAGGTATGATCTAAGAGAAGTTCAACCGTCGGATCACTTTATGTCTAGAGCATATCGTGACTGTCGGATTAGAATATTTACAAATGCATACTAAAGAAACACACTTTACCTAACAGATATATTACACAAGTTGATCTTAACTAAATCCTAAGTGTCTAAATATCCTAACATCCCCCCTTAAGAACAACTTTGGATAGGATTGAAGGATTTACAAAAGTGACACTATTAGGAGAAGGAAGGAGGCATTAGAGCCTATCCCCCCTTAAGGACACATTCCTGAACTCCTAACATAAATCGAAGTTTAGAAAACTTTGCTTCTGTAAGAGACTTGGTGAAGATGTCTACAACTTGATCATCTATACGACAATAGAGCATTTCAAGAACACGATCATGAACAAGATTTCTGATGAAGTGCAGGTGCATCTCAATGTGTTTGCTGCGTTGATGTAGAACTGGATCTTTGGCAAGATTGATGGCACTTTGATTGTCACACCCAAGTGGATTAGGCTATTGCTGCTCGAATCCAAACTCTGAAAGGATCTGTCGAAGCCATAAAGCTTCCTAACTGGCATTAACTATGGCTCGATATTCTACTTCTGCTGAAGAAAGAGCAAGATCGTGTTGTTTATTACAAGCCCAAGTGATAAGTCCGGATCCTAGACTGAAAACATAACCTGCAGTAGAATTTCGATCATCAGGATCGTCAGCCCAATCTGAATCAGTGAAACCAACCAACAAAGGTTTCCCCCCTGTACTGTAATGAATCCCAAACTGAATTGTACCTCGAATATATCGAAGTATTCATTTTGCTGTTTTTCAGTGACTTTCATGAGGTGTTTGCACATAACGGGCAACACAACCAACGACAAAGGAAAGGTCAGGATGGGAATGAGTCAAGTATAAGAGACTACCAACAAGCTGATGATACAAGGTGGCATCTACTTCAGGGGAAGTACAAGTGGCAACAAGTTTGACTCCAGACTGGAAGGGAGAAGGGGCTGGTTTACAATCTTCCATGTGAAAGCGACGAAGAAGGTCACAAGCATACTTAGACTGGGAAAGAAAGATTCCTTCTTTGGTTTGCAAGACTTGGAGACCAAGAAAATAATGCAAATATCTTAAGTCTGACATTTCAAAATTTTTCTTAAGATTGGATTTCACATGGGTTATAAGTCTAGGGTCACTACCACCAAGGATAAGATCATCAACATAAAGAACAAGTATGATGAGATGGTTTCCTACTTTCTTGGTATAGACATTGGGGTCAAAATGGCATTTAGAAAAACCAGTGTTAAGGAGAAAGCTATCCATTTTGGCATACCAAGCTCTAGGAGCTTGCTTAAGGCCATATAAGGATTTCTTAAGGAGACAGACAAGGCTAGAGTTATCCTGAACATATTCAGGAGGTTGTTCCATGTAAATTTTCTCTTGTAAATCACCATGTAAAAAGGAAGACTTGACATCCGTTTGATGGACTTCCCAGTTATGTAAGGCTACAAGGGAAAGAACAAGGCAGATGGAATTCATTTTTGCAACAGGAGCAAAGGTTTCAATGTAGTCAATCCCTTCAACTTGGGAAAAACCTTTAGCAACTAACCTTGCCTTAAGTCTTTCAACATTCCATCTGATGCATACTTAGTTCTGTAGACCCATTTACATCTGACAAGTTTTCTTCCATTTGGAAGAGGAATAAGATCCCAAGTATCGTTCGGCATTAAGGAACAATATTCTTCATCCATAGCTGCACCCCAATCTGGATATCCTGAAGCTTCTGCAAAAGTTTCTGGATCATGATACTCAGAAACTTGATCCAAAAGAGAAGAGGCTCTCTGAAACTGAGAATGTGTTCGACGTTGATCTCTAGGATCACCGAAAAGATAACCTCCTACTTCACATGTTGAACGGACCCATCAAGGAAGCATTGGTGCTGGTGCAATTGGAGGAACATGAGCAGGTGGAGGTGTATTTTCATCCTCTCTGTCATCATAAAAAACTGGAGTTGGAAACCTGTCAAGGAAGTTGGAAGAAGAAGAAGAAGAAGGCACAATCATCGAATCAAGCTCGCAAGTCAAAGATGGCACACCCGCCAAGTTATGCTTGCAGGCCAAGAGATTTTCATCAAATTTAACATCTCTTCTAATGATTATATCATGAGAATGTGGCTGAATAAGTCTATAACCTTTTACATCTTCATAATATCCAACAAATATGCACTTTTCACTTTTAGGCTGCAATGCTTTCCATTTTTCATCCGGAATGTGAGCCCATGCTTCACAACCAAACACACGGAAGTAACTTACATCTGGTTTAATTTTACTCCATACTTCTTCCGGTGTTATACCTTGTAAAACTTTAGTGGGTGTGCGATTAACTATGTAATTTGCACAATTTATGGCCTCAGCCCAATATTGAAGACTTAGTCCCTTAGAATGGATCATACAATTAGCCATTTATTTTAAAGTGCGGTTCTTTCATTCAGCTACACCATTTTGTTGTGGTGTATATGGAACAGTGTGCTGTTGTTGGATTCCTTGTTCAGTGCAGAAAGTAGTGAACTTGTTGTTAACATATTCTCCTCCATTGTCAGATCTTAACTTAATAATTTGATGACCGTATTTTTTTTCAACAAGGGCCTTGTAGGCCAAGAACATGTTAAATACTTTGCTCTTAAGTTTTAGGAAGTAAACCCAAGTGCGTCTGGAGTAGTCATCAATTAAAGTTAAGAAATATTTGAAACCAAAAAAGGAATCAGATGGAATAGGACCACACAAGTCACTATGCACAAGCTCCAAGGAACCGAGGCATGCCAAGAGGCACGTTTGTCAAAACTATCCCGATGATGTTTTTCGTTTACACAACTGGAACAAACACCATCCTTGCAAGATACCATTAGAAGACCAGTCACCATATTGTCTTTATATAGTTGTTGCAATGAGCGATAATTTAAGTGACCAAATCGCTCATGCCAAAGTTTGCTCAAGTTAACACTATGAACAACAAAAACTGAAGGAAAAGGTGATGACCCAAAGTTGGTAAATTTGTACAACCTGGTAATATCATCAACAGTTCCAGTAGCAAAGAAATTTTAAGGATTTTTAAAATCCTTGATTACAACTTGGTGAGGTGTAAACACCACAGTTTTACCTTCACCTGAATGAGTAATTTGATAGACTAATAACAAATTGCAGGAAATTTTTGGAACAAACAGGACATCATTGAAATGACCATTTTCTACTGGAACTATTCCAGATCCTACAACACTTAGAGACCTATCATCACCAACAAATATTTGTTTGGTGTTACATTCATGCATAGTAGAAAAGATGGCTCGATCCTTAGCCATATGATGAGATGCTCCAGAATCAATGAGCCATTCAATTGAAAAAGAAGAAGAAGATGCAGTATAAGAGTAACCAAAAGCACAAAGTGCATGTCCATGAGAGGTAGATTCTAAAGACAAATCTAGGTTGATGTGGTGCTTCTTCATTGCTGCTTCCAAGGATGCCATGTTCTTGAAACACTTAGATTCATCATGATTATATTTCCCACAAAAATTGCAATGACGCTCAGTCTTCTTTCCTTTTGGCTTGGATCCTTTGTCATTTTTTAAAGAATGAGCTGACTGAGAGGGTTTGGAACCCTTGTTGTTTGGCTTATTATTGCGAAAATTTTGTTTCTTGGGAGGATTGGACTTTTCTTTCTGTTGGGACAATAAGGCTTTCCCAGATGTATCTGCATTGTTAATTATTCTAATATGAATGAGCTTATCTTGCTCTCTAATTAAGGAATCACAAAAGGATTCAAGACTAAGCTCTTGATACCTAGCTACAGTCAAGGATTCTTTCATGGAGTAGAATGTAGATACAAAAACAGAATATGCAGGTTCAAGTTTGGAAAGAATATGATAAATACATTGTTTGTCTTCTTTCTTAATCTTGCATTCTTCACATAAGAGTCTAAGAGTTTTATACTTAGATAAATAGTCTTGAATGCATGAAAAATCATTTAGATTCAAGGAAATCAACTCATTCTCATGTTGATGACCCTGAATTTCATTCTGTTTACCAAACATAGATTCCAACTTTTCCCAAGCTTTATCAGGTTCATCAATTCCAGATATGTGGAATTGCAAATCAGTAGAGATTGACATCCCAATCAATCCACGAGCTTCATCACATCTATTTTCCCACTTAGTTTTCTTATCATCATCAATGGGTTCTGTTTCTTTCCCTGAGTTTATCCTGAAAAGTCTCATACTTTGCAGAACATCCTCCATACGAAATTTCCATGAGAAATAGTTAGAATTTGCAAGCATAATATCACAAGGGGCGGCCATACTGTAAATAATGGCTGAAAGAACAGAAACTAACTGTCTGGATGCAAAGAGCTCGAAAAAATATGCGGTTTTAAAAAAATGGCACTGAAAACTGATTCTGGATGATGAAGTTATGCTTGATCAAAGAAAATGTTGAAGATATCCCCAATAATGATGTGACAGATATTAACTTGACTAACTAAAAAAAGAACCCCCCTCTTCCCAAGATCAACCTTTGACAATCACTTTCCAATAAAGTTGTTTTTAAGTGAATCACTTTTGTAGAATAAGTGATATTCACTTTTACAATAATGTTACTTTAAATAGTGCGGCAATAAATTAAAAGACTTAAGTGACTCACTTTTTATTTTATTTTATTTAAGTGAGATGCACTTTTACAAAAAAGTAAATTGAAAATAGAAATTGCATGCACTAAAAAGTAATTTAATAAGACTTGAATTCAAGACTTATTAAGGAATAAAACAACTTTATATCAAGTGAGCTAAGTTTAAAAGGTACGTAAAAGAATGGAAAGAGGAAGGGCTTTTTTTTTTACTCTTCTCTCTCGTTCTCCGTGCTTGCATTTTTTCTTGCAAATCACAAAAAAAACGAAAAACAAAAACAAAAAAAAACTTTTTCCACACAATGGGGTTAGATCTTGGTTCGCTTACCCAGAAAGTCTACGTTTTCAAGTTTTATCATTGTTTTTGATTTTCCGTGATCGCACAAGGTGCACGGCAAAGAGCATACGTAGCCGAGAAGACAAGAAAAAAACTTTTCCTTTCTGTTTCTGATTCACCGCGATCGCACAAGGTGCACGACAAAGAGCAAACACAGCCAGGGAAAGCAATAATCCGAGACTAAAACAATAAAGATCTAATAATAAAACTGATAGAATATGAGAGATTTAAAAAAAATTTAAACAAATCCGTCACTGTAACATTATACCTTCAGATTTGTCGAAATTGGTGTTTCTGGATCAAATGGAAATGGTTTTCAGTGAAACGAAAAATATTTCCCAATGGAAACGGCACTCCAGATGCAATGGAGTAGCTCCCACAGGCCACAAATGCACATAAACTACATAACCAAAAACCTTTCAAAGTTTCAGCAACACCGGTTTCAGATCTTGATCAAAACCGAAAGCGGCTCTTCATAAACGCTCTGATACCATGTTCGGGTACATAGGGTAATCCCAAAATACCAAACACCTTGAGCAACTACTTCACACAAATAGATCAGAGATCAACACACCAATGTTTGTCACGTGGTTAAAACTCTCAAGAGGGAAACAGTCCATGGCCCCAGCCAAATAGCTACTTGGATCAATTTATTATGCAAAAGAAAGAAAGTTACATATGAGTTTCTGATAATCGATCAACTAGCCAAGGACCCTCCATGCTCTTTAAATACAAATCATGGACCAATCGGGTGTTAAGCCACGGATCAATGGTAGGTATGATCTAAGAGAAGTTGAACCGTCGGATCACTTTATGTCTAGAGCATATCATGACCGTCGGATTAGAATATTTACAAATGCATACTAAAGAAACACACTTTACCTAACAGGTATATTACACAAGTTGATCTTAACTAACTCCTAAGTGTCTAAATATCCTTGCAATTCATTTGTTTCTAGTAAATACTTCATATAGAGATTTTTTATTTTTATTTTTGTACTGGGGGAATCGGTAACTGGACGGTTTTGGTACTCGCGTGACATGGGGTCCATTCCCGTCGGCTACCACTATAAACCCAGGTGCGTCCACACAGCCCGCAAGCATGGGGCATGGATAATTCAGGGTGAGATTTGAAATTGAGACCTCCTTTACACCATTCCTTCATTTACATGGCACTTGCTAGTCAGTCTACACCCCTACAGGCTGATACAAAGATTTTTCATGTAGCTAACCGAATCGATTTACAACTATTGAAAATCACTCCTCTAAATCTAGTCATGTTATTAACTATGTCAATTCACTGTCCATTTAACTGAAGACGGTATTATGTTTCACTAATTCAGCATTAATGCTCATCACATGATATTTCCAAAGTGTGGCGAATCAGAGTAGGCTTAATAATTTGTGGGGAAAGTTATTGTAAAGTATTAGTTGAATTACTAGTTAATACTTTTTGAGGTATTAGGATTTATGAAAATGTTTTATCCTATTAACATAATAATACTATATAAAAGGTTTAAGTGTAGTTAAAAGGATAATAAATATATTACCTTCTTATGTTTATCATAAGGATTTTACTTAAGGGTTTATATCTTAACGTATTGAAGGAACATGAATAAATATCTAACTGGTTTGATGGAGTCAATGGATTGATAACAAAGAGTATGATCTACCCCGTGTTTAAAGAGTCTCATGTTGGAAACCTTACCTTAGTGGATTCGTCGCCCAACTCAGGGGTGGCTTTAGACAGACCAACATTACGTCAAATGAAGTTGAGAGGAAAGTTGTAGACATGCTTTAAGTCGCCTAAGATTAAGTAGCATTAAAGAAGTGCCTATAATGTTTAATTTTGTTTATAGAAATCGTCATGCAGCTTACATGTTTATAGCACTAATATGTATATCGAGTGTTGGATGCAGAGTCTCTGACTCATTGATGGAAGGGCATTGGGATCACTCTAGAAAGATAGTGTAGAGTAATTCAATTGTTTGTGAGTGTACCTGTTTAATTAGTTCTTTAACAGTTAACCGTGTTATATGGATTTCAATGTATGATGTTCTAATATTTATGTTTAGGATTGCGTGACTACAAGTGGTGGGTGCAAAAATTGTGTCCCAAGGCTGCGGAAGACATCGAGGTAATAAGAGAAAGGGGTAGAGTGTAATCGTTATCCCATTCGAGGGACAGTCTAACAACTAATGTAACAGTTGTATATATTTTAAATAAGATTCACTTATGCAGAATTGTATTAGAGTAATTGTAGTTGACGGTTCTTAATTGTAAACAAAATGTGATTTTATATTTGAGGTATAAGTTCTTATCATTATTCTTGTACTAGTATGGCTATTAATATAGCCCTCTTGTCAACTACTCAGTCGACTTAATCAAATTGATTTACAATGCTTATATGAATAGATTAAAATGAGAGTATATAGTAAAAGCGAAAAAAATTTAGCCCATTTTCTCACAATTTGCATTGAGAAATTTCGGGTATATTACAATACTCTTCTATTATTTATCATAAAAAACAATTAATAATATTCTATAATAAACAAAATTAAGTTTTATTCACTAATGATAGTCAATGATATCTCTTATTAACATTACTACAAACTTAACTCCATCTTATTGCGTCGAGAGGCGCTCTACAGTGCAGTATAGGGGAGATCTTGTAACGTCATGTAATGTTACATAACGTTACATAAATGTCGGCCATAAAAAATAAAAATAAAAAATATCCTCCAAAATAAATGTCGGCCACAAAAACAACTTAATATAGGAGAGATGTTGTAAAGTTCCTACCTAACAAAACAATAAAAAATAAAAAATTTAGAAAAATGTCGGTTAGAAAAACAACACAATATGGGGGAGTTATTGTAGTGTTCCTACTTAACAAAATAATAAAAAATAAAAAAATGAATTATCCGCAAAAAAAATGTTGGTCTTGCACATGGTTTTAAAACCATGTGAAAGGCCTCCTAAACAACCCATTGTTTTATTGTACATGGTTTATGAGGGCCTTGCAAATGGTTTTAAAACCATGTGCAAGACCTCTTAAACAACCCATGGTTTTATTGTACATGGTTTAGGAGGTCGTTGCAAATGGTTTTAAGACCATGTGCAAGGCTTCCTAAACAACCTATGGTTTCAAGAGGGCATTGCACATTGTTTTAAAACCATGTATGGGGGAGATGTTGTAATGTTCTTTCCTAACAAAATAAAAAATATTATATGTCGGCCATAAATAGTATTAAATATTAATAATAAAAATATTATATGTCCACCTTAAATAAAAAGATGTGTCTTTTGGTCTGAATCACACTAAAGCTGATAGTTGAGTGCAATACTTAAGAAGAGGCTTGCACCTCCAAAGATTTAATCCCTCTCTGTTGATAGAAGCTAGGATTTGGATCTATGCTGGTAAAATTTCAAAGATAATTATATTGTTTTTTCCAAATGATATTTCAAACTTAATTATATAGTTATTTCCAAATGATTGAATGTGTATTTCCATTTAAGTTACCTTGATTCGTTATAATATTTAGTAATTATATTGTTATTTCCAAATGATTGAGTGTGTATTTTGTTATTATATTGTTATTGCCTTGGTTTGTTATACTATTTAATAATATTTATAATAATAGAAAATGTTATATTCACCTTATGTGGTGTTAAACTTCACATCTCATAAATAAACACAACCTCCACAATACACATGTTTTACCACCTCGTCAAACAATGGCCTTCTTGGCAAGCAAAATCCCATCCATACGATTTGTGGAACTTTGACCTACCAACGAGGTGTTGTCATACACTCCTTAATTCTTTCCTAAATAAATGTCCACTTTATTATTACGTTGGTCTAAAGATTCAAAGTGTCATTTAATAATGATAATTTTTTATTAATAATTCAAGCGTATGCTTTACAACCCATAGGGAGTGCATTATTTAGGAAATATTCTACTATATTAATTTATGTTCGGTTTTAAAAATACAATGCTGTGATATGAGTATTTTAATAAACATGTAGATAGAGGTGTATTGGGGTTGCATCTTACTTTACTTATATGAATATGAATATATTTATTAGAGGGAGAGGGAGGATGAAGCATGAAAGTCTGGTTTAAGAAAATACGTTGTTTTTTAAAGTAAAACGAAGGACAAGCATGATAAGTGTTAGTATGTGAAAATACATAATATATTTGGATAGTGGAGTACCAAAAGAATAAATTAAAAATATGAAAATGTAAAATGAAAATGAAAATAGATTTTATCAAAATATAATTGTTTTATAATTAAAAAGTTTTATTTAAAAAATGTTTAATAAATAAGTTTTCGAAAATAAAAAGGAAATAAAACTATTCTAAAACATACCACAAATAAAGATTTTTTTGAAAAATACAAAAGAATTAAAGTTATTCTAAATATACCACAATTAAAGGTGTTTAGTCATGGCTTTACCTAAAGAACTTTCAATGTGACAACCTTTATTAAATGCTTCAACATGTGTGGTCCCACCACTAGTAATAACTGCAAGAAATATCTATTAGAAGTTTAGTCATGAAAAAGTGAAATTATATATAATAATTATCAAAATAATCAAGGTAAAGACAAAAAGTCTAAATAAAAACTTAAATAAGAAATATTGAAAAGATATGATAAAATGAAGAATAAGAAGATAAAATAAAAATAAAAAAATAAAATGTAGTGTGAAGTTTGAATTAAATTAAATATCATTCAAGTGAATGAAAGAGTATAAATAAATGTTGAGAGACGTACTGAGCACACTAACTTATAACCTATAACCTGAGCACAATGAGTGGCTCAATTGGCTAAATGTGGAAAAGAAAAGGGTATAATGCCCCCACAGGTCAAGGTGTCCATTCCTGTCAAGGGGTCAAATCTGCGATGCAGAGGCAAATTTTCAGTTGAAAAAAAAAAACATCCAAGATGTTCGACATAATCAGTAGTTCATTAGGAAACCATTTCCTCATATTCACAATTTTGTTTTTCACTGCAAACTCAACTCGCACTACTTTTTTTTTTAATGCATCACGATTATAATAATGAAAATTAAGGTTCCATGCTGTTAGAAATTTTTAAGTAAATAAACATACAAAGTATACTAATCTAATTAAATATATACACAAGTTTATAAAATTGGGTGATTTTTTTTTATTTTATACAACGATCTCCATATGTAGAGTATCAAAGGAAATAATTAAAAAAAAAATGGATCTTTCCTTTTAGTGATGCTATTACAAACTAAAAATGTGAATGATGAGCTTACTTGGTGTGACCTTATAAGGATTCTTGATGGCTACTTCTACCAATTATAAAATATATCAAAAAAATCTTAAAAGGACTTATATGTACATCATTATCTTACTATTGCAAATCAAAGGTTGGTTAATAATTGGCACATAATTGGTCAAAGGAGAGATTACAAAATATATAAAATATCTTGAATAAACCTTATTACATAACATTGGTGCACATCATTATCTTATTAGTGCAAAATAATTAATAGAGAGGTTAATACTCGGTCAAAGATAACGTTCAATGATGAGAGAGTGTAACTAAGAATTCAATATTCTTTTTTGTTATATTAATTGTGTATTTGAAAATCTGTACAGTCTTGATAAATGTTTGACATTATTAATAATAGTTTTTTATCACTTGAAAACTTAAACTTCTAACAAATGAATATCATCCATTTCAAATCATAAATAACATTTTTTTATAAAGACATGTAATTGAAATATTATGTATAAAATATTCAAATGTGGTGAGGTTGAGCTTAAGAGTTATGGTTGTATTGAAGATTATATGGTTGAAATACCATTCCCTCTTATCTCAATTATCTAAGTTTCCATTTTAACAAATATCCTATCCTATTTTTATGGTAGGCACCTTTCTTTTTAAATGTAATTTTTTACTTTTTCTATAATGTTATATTTAACCATTCCTTCTCATATCAATTATCTAAGTTTTCATTTTAAGAAATAAGTTTTCATTTTAAGAAATATTTTATATCTATAGTGGGTATTTTTACTTGATGGACAATAATATAAAGTTGAGAAAGTATATATTATATTTTTATTGATGTGATGTAGGGTTTATAAATTTTTATTAAAAAATATGATTATTAATAAAAAAATATTTTACATTTAAATATAATTACAATGGAATAAACTTGACAAGATAGTGAAGATGATTGTAAAAATGTACATATTAATTAATAATACTAAAAAAAAGTTATACTTTAAATATGAAATAAAACAATTATAGTGAAAAGTATTAAAGGTTATACTTTAAATATGAAACAAAACAATTATATTGAAGAATAATTTGGCATCTCAAGGTGATGGAATGCACACATAAAAGTGAAGATTTATAACATAGATCTTTAACAAAAAAAATAAACATTTATTAAAAACTTAAAAAAGTGTTATACTTTAAATATGAAGTAAGTGTGTTGTGACATAAGTATAAAGGTAGTGGAATGCACACATGAGGGTGAGGATGTATACTTGTATGAATGCTTGCTTTCATGTTCTATCCTCACAAATGTATACAGTCATCTCCACCATCAAATAAAGGTGGGGTTGTATAAATGCATGTTTCCATGTTCTATCCCCACAAATGAACATAGTCATCTCCACCATCAAATGTGGGTGAGGTTGGATATTTGTTATCCCAACCTCATTGTAATGAATGTATAACTAAATCATATACCACATATTAAATATAAATATAATTTATCTTTAATTATATTTATAATTAATTATACATGTAAAAACAATTATATGAAAAATAAATTCAATTTGATTTTGAAAATTGAAAGAATTTTTAAATATATAATTAATAATTTAATAAAAATATTATTCTTAATAACAATTAATTTTTTAAATAAAATTATTATAAAAAATTAAATAGAGAAATGTATAAAAACCTTATAAAGATACAAAGAGTGAGGATCATTGTCACTTCATATCAAGCAAGTTTCTAAAATTGTAGGTGAAGAAGGCCGACTCCAGATTCTATTTTCAAAACATTTACAGGTCAAACTGCATGGTGGTGGGACATGCGTCAGTCAAGATTACAAACTTGGATGACAACATCTACATATTTTATTGAAAGGTCCAGAGGGAAAAACCTAATAACACAATCAAACATTCTAGTCTTCACACAAGGGAAAGACCCCGAGAAACACATTGATACATGTGAAAAAGAAGGGAGAATATTTGTTTATAAAGATCAGTGAGTCTGGCCTCACTTATTTCCAAACGCACTAGATGATCTACCAAATAAGTCGTACAAAATGGAGTAAGCAAGAGGAGAAACGTTCACATGGAATGAACTTAAATAAAATTGTCTTAACGACTTCAAATTCTCATCTCAGGATGAATTATTGGTTGAAGCTTCTAAATAGATAAACACTTTTCTACAACTGACAGCCAACAAAATAAAAACAGAGAACCTATCTGGCCAATAAGATTCTACATGTCACAATATCCGGTTAACCAAAATACAACACTCGACAAGACTCCGACTAGAAATGGAAACCACAAAAGGGAAAAGTTTTCAATGGAAAGTCAACCATACAGAAACTTCAAAACCAATTAGAAAAATATTTAAAATTCAAACATCAAAAAAAGAAGACCTTGAAAGATTGATAAAGGAAGACTTTTTGCCAACATTTTCATAGTTCAAAGAAGGTAGTCAACAGATCAATGAAAGTAAAACACCAGAATGGTTGGACACAAAAGTTAAGATAAAAGAAGTTGATATATTTAATGATGACAAGCCTAAAAATGGAAAGATGGGAAACTACTGGAATGAAGAACAAACGGAAAAAATCGTCAATTTATTAAAATAATTCCAGGATGTTTTTGCTCGAGACTATAAAGATCTAAAAGATCTTGTTCAAGACATGGGTGAAATTAGAATTGATATCAAACCTGAGGAAAAACCATACAAACTCACGCACAAATACAAAGAAATAGTAAATAAATAAGTTGACATCATGTTGGAAGATGAAATCATTTTACCCTATCGATGAGTCGAAATCAACTAGTCCAATGGTAGTCCAACCGAAGAAACACGACCTAAAATGAATAACAATCTATGTTGAATTTCAATAACTTAATAAAGTAACCCTTACAAACCCATTTTTCGACCCCTTTTGCAGATGAAATTCTTAATCAAGTTGCAGGCCATCAGTGTTATTCATTTACATATGATTTTTCAGGATATAATCAAATACCCATTGCTAAAGAAGATCAAAAGAAGATGACATTTGTATGCGAATTTGGATCATTCGCATATAAAGTCATGTCATTTTGATTAAAAAGCACCCTAGTTGTATTCTCTAGAATAGTTGTGTGATGTCCCCACCCCTCATCTCGATGATGGATAGGACGCGACCTTCTCACTACTGCTGTCAAACAGGAAAACTAGCCCCATGAACATAAAAACATAAACATGCACTGGATTAAAAACATAACAAATGCATAAATCATTAACATGCATTAAGCATGAATATATACACAAATGCATAGTGCATTCTACATCGGAAGAAAAACTCATTTGTTCAAACATTCTGTTAACACTCCGTTTTCAACAATCAATTTATGGGCCTGACAGAAGTTCGAGGAGGGTTCCATTCCTTCGAAACTTTATGTGAACACTCTTCAGGTTATCACGACAACAGGGATGGTAGAGACAGGCGTCATAACCCAACGATCCAGGATCACAAGGAAGAGGAGCAATGATGGATCGTGGTTTTGACCCAAGATGCGAGAGGACTGCCAAATTTTGGCTTTCACGGAGTTCGTTAAAGTAGGAAAACAAATGAAAGGCCGAGATCAAAGCAAATCCCGATCAACGGTCCAGAACAGTTTCGCTAAGAAAACATGTTCGATGGAAGGATCTTTTCCAAATCGCGAAAAGGTTAAAGGTCGGAAGCATTCGACGGCAGAGATGAGATCAAAAGCAGAACCATGGTCCCAGCCGATTTCGCAAACCAAACTTGTGCGGATAAAGTCATGATTCCAAATCATTAAAAGTGGTACCGGCCCCGAATATCAACGTTCATGACAAAGAAGGGAAGAGATCTGCGGTTGTGGTTTATTTTGCAATACAAACTAACACGGTTGAAGACCAGGATTTCGTATTACGAAAATAGTAGGACCCACTTGGATTGACGGTTGCGTGAAGGGGTCGATCCCGATGGATGGATAAGAACGCGTCACGATCCAAAGCTTCCTGTTGCATCCAGAAAAGAGAAATTGGGGGTAGAAGTAAAGAGACATGGACACTGGAGGTGAAAAGTTCCCCCCAAATCGGATGGCTAAGGAGGCCTCCAGGATGCAGGTGTCGCATCCAGTGTGAAGATGACATGGGAAGGGACGTTCATATGTGTAATCTATCTCCCGACAGGCGGGAGGATGTCTCTAAATGTCGTCTTTGATAAGCCAGAGGAAAAGGCCTCATCCAATGACACTAACTTCTCTGAATCCAATGGACTAGCACGCGGTTCACGTGGGAAAAGATAGGAGGTGTAGGTTTTGAAATGGCAAATCAGACATCTACACAAAATTTAGAGAAGCTGCGAATCGAGTCCGCTCAGTGCCACCATCACATTGAGTGAAAAGGAAAGAAAGGTCAAATCCATGGTCCTTGAAACCATCCTGGAATCCATGTAGGAAGTGCTTAGAATCCTATCCATTATCAAATAATATAATTGAACATCAGAAGAAAAGATCCCCACCTTGGCGTCACATGGGCTACTATCACGTCGATCGGTGTTCAAGACTATAACCATCTCTAGGCCGTTTCAACTTGCCCTATATAGCTCTGTATTTTGAGGTTGTGGAGGTATGAAACTATACAAACGGTGAGAGATAAAGGTTAAACTCCGAAGAGTGTTGAGTCCCTTCACAGACAGCCATGGATGTATGGTTTGAGAAGTTAGTTCGACAAGGGGTATTGATGGTTGGCGAACATAAGATTGTGTTTCTTTGTCTTCCTGGTTATATGCATCGAGAAGTCGCCAACCACTGGGGCATAGATGTTAAACACCTAGGGAATTTCAATTGTTTCCACACCTCCCTACCCTTAGATGCGCTGTGCATGGGTTTTTACATCCTAAGGACATATCTCCAACACCTCCATTATCTGTCACGACCTCTGAAGTCTTAACATACAATGATGACAGAGCTATTGGAGCAAATTATCAATCTAGGATAGTGGAGGTCCAAAGCCTTCATCACCGCCCCTATGATCTCCACTTAACAACCTTGCCACGGATGAGGAGGGGGTCAAACGCACAACCAGCTATGTGGCCTACGATAAAACCCTCCTTGTAGGAGGGAGAGATCAGTACAAGGATGATAAAACTCTTAAGACATCTATCATCATCAAGTGCATGGCCACTCTTTTCCCCGTTTCCTCCTATAACCGTGTTACCAGACGAAGGAAGGGCTGGGAAAATGTCAGGCCTTCTTGTCAGCCTTTGAGCGACGTGGTCTGAAATAAGTAGGTCGGTCAAAGGAGGAAGAAAGGCATGTCTGAAATGGTCTGATTTGGCAACCGACCGATGTCAGGCAACACAGGGATCGCTTTCATATACCAGGATAAAGAAAACTATGCGTTGTCAGTCCACACTACCACTCACTACAGTTCCATAATGTTTGTTTATATTTGTAAAACGTTGCAGTAGTTCCACTCTCTATACTGTTAATGCATGATTGTGACTACAAACAGTTTTTAGGTTTGTTCTGGAGAATAATCTCAGCACTGAAGTATTATAAATGCACTCTCGATAGGGGGAAAAGAGTTAGTTGGAGGATTGGGAAATCTTCAAGGGGCTGAGGTTCTCTGTTGTAAAATAAGATCTGATGCCTGTGTTATGAATAAAAATTGGAGAGGAAGAGTTTTTTCTTAAGACGGAGATTCATGTGTCATTGCTTCTCTCAATATGTATTTTCTTTACGTGAAATGTACATCCTATTTTCATTCTTTTTTGTTGATCTCTTTCATGTCTATAACTGAGTGTATAACAGTTCACAATTCATACATGCTATGCTCCGCCTGTTATTTCAGACATTTATCAAGTTTTCTTCTAAAGTTGTGTGGAATCCATCTTGCTGGTGCTCCGCGGGATGGGTTGTTCTCTCTTGTCCTCTAACCACCTGCTAAATATCTCCTGATTACGATATCGACAACTCTCTTGCCTCTGTCTACAACCCCACGCCATTCTTTTCCTCATGCAAATGTTCCCTACTCAGGTTTTCGACTCCATTTCCAATGGTCCCTTGCCTTAATAATCCCACCTGCATCTCACGTTACTCTACTTTGTCCCATTCCAGGAGTCCGACCTCCTGACCATCCTTGAATGAATATCTTATGCGGAGTAAAATTTGAAGACAAGTGAGAGATCCCTCTCTGACTATGCAAGGTCGGAGGTGTAGTCTAAAGTGGTTATGCCGTTACCTGGGAGCGGGCCTTCCTTCAACCTTGGGGCTCAATCCTAGCACTAACAAACTGGCGGCGTTGCCGGGGATGAAATTGAAGATCCTCCCTGTGAAAAATGACATGGTTTTAGATCTGATTGTTGATGGTGAACAATGATCAGACATCAAGAAGGTTGAGCAATTTTCACCTGGCGACTCCACTCTTGAAGGGTTCAGACTTCAGCGACTCCGTTGGTGGTATGACCCAGAAATCAAATGATCAAAAAGAATGGGCAGGCTTCGTCTAGAAAAATGAACCCCTTGTAAGGCCCAAAAATTCATGGTGAAAGGTTAAGATGCTCGAGTCTATGTTTCTTCCAAGAAGCTTTATTCTATCTTGTAAGTTTGTTCTTATCCTTCCCTAGATTTATCATAACAGCCTTCTATGGTTCAATTCATTTGGAACAGAGCTATGAATATACTCCTGTTTATCCGTCTTTACGAACCGAAAGTGTTGCGTCGTCTTGTACATCTGGTTTTGACCTAGATTTTTCTCCAGGGGCTCACGACATCAAAAGTCACCCCTGTGAAATTCATGAAACCTCAGACGATAGCGTGGATATTGTTCCTAACCTGGTATCTCCCCTTTCTCCAAGCCGGTACAAGCCGCTACAACTGCCTCCCATCCTCCATGATTTTCCCACAAAACATCACAAGTACCTCCCTAAATTTGATGGAGAATCCAAAGACTTCACTGCTGAGAATGCTGAGAAACATTTACAAGCCTTTGAGCAGTTCTCTGACCTTTTTGAGATAAAACATGATGCTGTCTACCTGAGGGCTTTCACCTAGTCCTTGCAAGGAGATGCTAAAGAATGGTTCAAGCACTTGCAACCTAATTCCATCAACACTTGGGAAGAGTTTTCTTGCACCTTCTTAAATTTTTGGGGTAGGAGAAGGCCACTGGATCAAATACTTTCAGAATTTTATTCCCTGAAGAGACATGAGGGTGAGACCTTATCTAGTTTTAATAGAAGATTCGCAAGCTTTTATTATAACATGCCCAAGGAGGTCCAACCTCTTGAGAACACTGCTAAAATATATTATGCAGCCACCTTTCCTCCTAAGTTTCCCTTTCTTCTTTTGGAAAGAAAATCAACCACTCTGCTGCATATGTTTATTGATTGTTTGGAGGTTGAGGAAAACCTTGAGATGTCAAAAATCTTGTTAAGCCAGGGCAGCGGTGATGAAGTAAAAGATACATTAAAACTGGTTGGGCCCTACAAGTAGAATGGGAGAGTCCCAGTCCTGCTAAAACCCTCTCCCAGTATAGAGAAAGATGACTGGCTCGATACAGGAACATGTGATCCTGCAGGCCTGTTCTCTGAAGATTGCGACCTACGCCACCCCGGGCTTGTACAAGACAATTTTAAGAAGGAATTCGGTGCACCTGTGTACGATGAATATGAGGAAGAATACCTGTGGGCTGTACCTAAGAAGCTGGCCATTGAACCAGGACCTACTGATGGAGAGGGCCAAGATGCTATGCGAAGTTGGGAGGTTGAAGCAGAAAAGGACGATGAGGGCACTGAAGATGATAACCTACCCTTGTGTTATGCCTCTTTTGAATTAATATGACACATGATTAGAGCCTCTAAGAAAAAATAGAAAGAAGGGAAGATGGTGCAGTCCAGAAACCTGTATGTAAGTGGAGATGATAAAAAGAAACTGCCATGCAATCCCTCTCCAGCTACCGATACATCGAGGGTTTGTGATGGGGTGTCAAGCCACAGAGAAGGATGCAGTAGCCCTTAAATAGATACGTTTTCCAATATTCCACCTTCAGAAACACCACCTCACACAAGGGGAATATGCCTACTCGGTTCTGCCGAAGAAGTGGGGGAAATCCCTCTTGGGGCACATCAAGATCTCGTTGCAGAAATTTCAGGCGAAAAAGGGGATGTTTCATTGAAGAAATATTCTATGGGCCCTCTTCTACAATCTTCTGGGTATCAACCGGACAAATCACTAGAAGAAGGGAGTTTCAGACAGCTTTCCCATGGGCAGAAGACAAAGTACGTTGGAGGTTGCCATGTTTTCTATGATCCTATAGCAGGGTACATGGAAGGGCTGAGTAAGGATGATGACTGGTCACATTACTGCTTTAGAAAGCAGTCTATTCGTCATTACCCTCTCCCTTTATCTATTTCATTTCTATCCATCAAGAACGAAAAACGAACAAAGCTATTGGGCTAGTTGCTTGATTGGCTTCATTGGAAGTTTGATTTCACTTAATCGGACTTGTGCAAAAAATTAGGTAGAGTAGGTAGGAACAAATAAACTCGGAAATTACCAAGCATTTCCTTCATTTTCTATTTTAGTTTGTTTTCATTTTCAATTGCAAGCACAGGTTTTGCAGTCATGAACGTCGTTTGCGGGAGTGGCATGAATTCGCTAAAGCAGTAGCTCAAAGCAGAATGGAGATTTCAAAGAAACATTGAAGACAACCCAATGGTTTTGGAACTTGGTCTATGGGGGTTCTTTGCTACCTCACTGGGAGGATAGCATCCCTCATGGAGTCGTTTGTTAACACTCTGTTTTCAACAGTCAATTTATGGGCCTGACAGAAGTTAGAGGAGGGTTCCATTCCTTTGAAACTTTATGTGAACACTCTTCAGGTTATCACGATAGCAGGGATGGTAAAGACAGGCATCATAACTAGATGATCCAGGATCACAAGGAAGAGGAGCAATGATGGATTATGGTTTTGGCCCAAGATGCGGGAGGACTGTCAAAGTTTGGCTTTCGCAGAGTCTGTTAAAGCAAGCAAACAAATGAAAGGATGAGATCAAAGCAAAGCCTGATCAACAACCCAAAATAGTTTCACTAAGAAAACATGCTCAATGGAAGGAGATTTTCCAAATCACGAAAAGGTTAAAGGTTGGAAGCATTCGACGGCAGAGATGAGATCAGAAGTAGATCGACAGTCCCAGCCGATTTCACAAACCAAAATTGTGCAGATAAAGTCACGATTCCAAATTGTGAAAAGTGGTACCGATCCCCAAATATCAACGGTCACGGCAAAGAAGGGAAGAGATCTATGGTTGTGGTTTATTTCGCAATACAAACTAACATGGTTGAAGACCAAGATTTTGCATTGCAAAAATATTAGGACCCACTCATATTGATGGTTGCGTGAAGGGGTCAATCCCAATGGACAGATAAGAACGCGTCACAATCCAAAGCTTCCTGTTGTATCCATAAAAGAGAAATTGGTGGAAGAAGTAAAGAGACGTGGGCATTGGAGGTGAAAAGTTCCCCCCAAATCGGATGGCCAAGGAGGCCTCCAAGTTGCAGGTGTCGCATCCAGTCCGAAGATGACAGGGGAAGGGATGTTCATACGTGTAATCTGCCTCCCGACAGGTGGGTTGATGTCTCCAAACGTCGTCTTTGATAAGCCAGAGGCAAAGTCCCTGTCCAATGATGCTAACTTATCCGACTGGACTGGCACGCGGTTCACGTGGGAAAAGACAAGAGGTGACGGTTTTGAAATGGCGAATCAGACATCTACACAAAGTTTAGAGAAGCCATGAACCAAGTCCACTTAGTGCCACCATCACATTGAGTGAAAAGGCAAGAAAGGTCAAATCCACGGTCCTTGAAACCACCCTGGCATCCACGCAGGAAGTGCTTAGAATCCTATCCATTATCAAATAATATAATTGAACATTAGAAGAAAAGATCCCCACCCTGGCGTCACATTGTCTATTGTCGCGTCGACCGATGTTCAAGAATATAGCCATCTCCAGGCCATTTTAGCTTGCATTATATAGCTCTATATTATGAGGTTGTTGAGGTATGAAACTATACAAACGGTGAGAGATAAATGTTAACCTTCGAAGAGTGTTGAGTCCCTTCACAGATAGCCATGGCTGTATGGTTTGAGAAGTTAGTTCGACAAGGGGTATTGATGGTTGGCGATCATAAGATTGTGTTTCTTCGTCTTCCTGGTTATCTGCACCGAGAAGTTTCCAACCACCAAGGCATAAATGTTAAACACCTAGGGAAGTTCAATTGTTTCCACACCTCCCTACCCTCAGATGCACTATGCATGGGTTTTTACATCCAATGGACGTATCCTCGACACCTCCATTAGTTGTCACGACCTCTGAAGTCCTAACATACAATGATGGCTGAGCTATTGGAGCAAATGCTCAGTCTGGGATAGTGGAGGTATGAATCCTTCATCACCACCCCTATGATCTCCACTTAACGACCTTGCCACAGATAAGGAGAGGGTCAAACGCACACCCATCTACATGGCCTGCGATAAAACCCTCCTCGTAGGAGGAAGAGATCAGTACAAGGATGATAAACCTCTTGAGACGTCTATCATCATCAAGTGCATGACCACACTTTTCTCGGTTTCCTCCTATAACCATGTTACCAGACGAAGGAAGGGCTAGGAAAATGTCAAGCACCGAGGTGCAGGCCTTCTTGTCAGATTTTGAGAGATGTGGTCTGAAAGAAGCAGGTCGGTCAAAGGAGGAAGAAAGGAACTAATCTCAGCCGTTCGATCTTTCCAGATTGCAGGACGCTCGACCAACTTTCTAAAGTTTCCTCCCTGTAACTTTCTTTCTGCATGCAGCTTATGGGATGCTTGACCAACTTTCCAAATTTTCCTCCCCGCAACTTTTCCTCCACAATATTTCCAACCATCGGATCTTTTTGGCCTTCTCTACGACTGTCGATTTACGTTTTGGTGTGGATCTCACAAATCTTTGTAGATTTTTTATCTCCCTTGCAACTTTTACAACGGATCTCTCTTGGACCATCAGATCTTCGCTTGTGGACTCAATCCCCACAGTCCATTTTGATCTTTTGCAGATTATACAAAACCGATCCTCATTCAACTTACTATAGGTTTATTCATTTGTCATTCCTTTCTTATCCTGGATACCTGCAACCTTCAGTCTACCACCATCTCCACTAATTATTCCTTTGTCATTTGTGAAAACTTTGGACATCAATGAAAACTATATGGTCAACAATATACCCCTTTGGCATTGATGGAAACCTATAAACATTCTCCCCTTTTGACAACAATGACAAATGAAATTTTATGTCTAACAGCTCCCCCTATTAGCATTTCTCCCCCTAAGATTGAGTTACCTCCTCTTAGTAATTTTGTAAAAAAATTTCTCCCATTTTCTATCTAAGACGCTCAAAGGCTTCCTTAGGTAGTGGTTTGGTGAAAATGTCGGCAATCTATTCTTTTGTGTCAATGTATTTTAATTTGACAGTTTTTTGAAATACCTGTTCTCTTAGATAGTGATACTTGATTGGTATATGTTTTGTCTTAGATTGCATGATAGGATTTTTAGACATATTTATAGCACTAGTGTTATCACATTTGATCATTGTTGGATGTTCATATTTTACAAGTAGATCTTCTAGGGTTTGTCTCATCCAAATAACTTGAGTGCAACATGAGGCGGAAGCAATATATTTTGCTTCTGCTGTAGAGAGTG
This sequence comes from Pseudotsuga menziesii, assembly GCA_001517045.1. Lineage (NCBI taxonomy): Eukaryota > Viridiplantae > Streptophyta > Pinopsida > Pinales > Pinaceae > Pseudotsuga > Pseudotsuga menziesii. The sequence goes on from LPNX010596650.1 coordinate 305,322, forward strand.
AAATAGAGGATTGTTTTTTACTTTACAATGATACTAAACAATTTCCCAGAAAAAATGTTGCTCCACTAGTACTTTTTCGATCATCAACACTTCCTGCTCAATCTATGTCAGTAAACTCCTTTAGGGTAAAGTATTTTCCATTCAGGTACCATAAACCGTACTCCATAGTGCCTTTAGATATTTGAAAATCCTTTTTACTGTGGTTCCATGTGTTTCCTTGGGAGCTGACTAGAATCTAGCTACCAATCCAACATCTTGCATCACATCTGGTCTTGTGGCTGTTACAAATAAAAGACTGTTGATTATGGATCTAAACATGGTATGATCTACTTCCATAGATTCATCATCCTTACTTAACTTGCAACCGGTGACCATTGGAGTACCCACAGGTTTGGAATATTCCATTTTTAACTTTTTCAACATATCTTTGATGTACTTAGTTTGAGAGATGAAAATTCCTTCATCTGTTTGGTAAACTTGCAATCCTAGAAATAAAGTTAATTCCCCCAACATTGACATTTCGAATTATTTCCTCATTTCAGAGGAAAAATATACACTTAGGATTTGAATATTGCTTCCAAATATGATATTGTCCACATAGACAACAACAATGATCATGTTTTTATCTTCGATCTTTAGGTAAAGATTACTTTCAATGGCTCCTCTTTTAAAACCTTTTTTTTTTAAGTAGCTATCTAGTCTTGAAAACCATGCTCTTGGAGATTATTTAAGACCATAGAGAGCCTTTTCCAGTTTACAAACATAGTCATTGTTCTTTGATAAGAGAAACCCTTCAGGTTGTTCAATATATACTTCTTCTTCTAGTTTTCCATTTAGGAATGCAGACTTGACATCCATTTGATATACTTTGAATTTTTTATGGCATGACAGTTCTAAAAGCATTCTGATTGCTTCAATTCGAGCTACAAGAGCATAAGTTTCTTCAAAATCAATACCTTCCACTTGGGCATACCCCTTACAAACCAATCTTGCTTTGTTCCTTATTACTTGTCCATCTTGATTGAACTTGTTTTTAAAAATCCATTTGGTTCCTACAATGTTCTTATCTTTAGGTCTTGGGACAAGTTCCCAGGTCTCATTTTTCTCAATCTGGTCTAGTTCTTCATTCATGGCTTTGACCCATTCATCACTTTTGTTGGCTTCTGTAAAGTTCTTGGGTTCTACTATTGATAGTAGGGCTTGTTCAACACCTGGTAGTTGTCTTCTTGCTTTAACTCCAACATTTTTATCACCCATGATCTATGATTCTAGATAATCCTTTTGTATCCTTCTAGATCCAGTTTTAGTGTCAAGTCTAGGGAAGTCTTCTTCATCTTCCTATGTATCTTCCTCCTCTTTGTATTTTTTTCGTTATGAATTCTCTTGTCCTTTTGCAATTATTCTATCTTGTCATCCCATGTATTAATATTGTCAAGATCTTCCTCTTTCCTTGGTTTTACATCATCTACTTTTACATCATCACTTTCTACAATTTTATGTAACCTTCTATTGAAACATCCATACGCCTTTTTGGTGGATGAATATCCTAGAAATATCCCTTCGTCAGTCCTAGAGTCAAACTTTCCAAGGTCATCCTTGTTTCTTTTGATGTAATAGCTATTGCCAAACACTTTAAAATATTTGACTGACGCTGGTATTCCATACCATAATTCGTAGGGGGTCTTATCCTTTTTCACTCTGAGTTGCCCTCTGTTAAGTATGTAAACAACTGTGTATATAGCTTCTCTCAAAAACGAATCTGACAATTTTGCTTCATTAAGCATTGTTCTAGCATCTTCTTGGACTGTTCTATTTTTCCTTTCAACAACCCCATTCTGCTGAGGAGTTTTTGCAGCTGAAAATTGTCTTTTTATTCCATGACTCTCACGGAACTCATTGAATTCATTGGAAGTAAATTCTCCCCCATTATCTGATCTAAGACATTTGATTTTCATACCTGATTCATTTTCAGCCATTACCTTGTAGATTTTAAATTTTTCAAAAGCTTCTGATTTTTATTTAAGGAATGACACCCAGGTCATCCTTGTGTAATCATCTATGAGCAACATGAAATAGTGATCTCCTTGCATACTTTGAGTTCTGGTTGGTCCACAAAGATCTGTGTGTATTATTTCCATAGGGTGTGAGGTCATATGTTCTTTCATTTTAAAACTAGCTCTGGTTTGCTTCCCATGATGACAATGTCTACATACAAAGTTTAGAGGAACTATAATTTTAGGTAGATCTATTGCAGCTTCCTTCGTGCTTATTTTGGAAATATTGTCAAAACTTAAATGTCCCAACCTTCTGTTCCATAACCAATTTTCATCTACCATACTTAAGTAACTTTGGTTTTCATTTTCCAAGATGTATACATTGTTTGTATTTCTCATAGCAATGCCAACAACCTTTTCTGATTTCTTATTCTTGATTTCACATTTTTCTGAGTCAAAGATACAAATGTGTCCTTGGTCGCATGTTTGACTTACAACAAGAAGATTAGGTTTGAGTTTTTCAACTAGAAAAAAATTTTATGCTTTGATCTTGTTGTTGACAACAGCTGTTCCTTTGCCCATTATTTTGGAGAACAAACTATCTCCAAAAGTGACTTTTACCTTATTGTCCTTTAGTGTAATGAATTTGCTTGGGTCACCGGTCATATGTTTTGAACAACCACTGTCCAAGTTCCATAAGTTTTGGATTTTGGTCGCACATAAAGAAATCATGGAACTTTCCTTATTGTCTTTTTCTCTCCAATACTTCTTTTTTTTGGTGTTCTGAGATTTGGTTGTAACAATATTATTTGTAGAAGCCTTCAGTTTACAATCTCTCACTATATGTCCATGGTTATTACATTTATAAAATTCTATGTCATATCATTGGAGTAGTGTAAAAAGATTCTTAATTCCCTTCAACTTATCATTTGATGACTTTTTATTGTATTCAAAATCTTTTCTTCCAATTCTTCAATGTAAAGCTCTATGACCAAAATTATGACATGAATAGCAGTAACCTAAGAAGATCTATAGATATCTATTTGGTTTCTTGGGTGCTATATTATTTCCATTTTTATCCTAAGAGATTGAGCCTGTTTTCTTGCTTCCTTCCCTTTTAGATGAAGTCTTTAGTACTTCAGCATAGCTTTTCTTACTTCCTTCTTGATTAGTGACAGGAAAACTCTCTGGCTTCTTTTCTTTAACAAAACCCAAACCAGAATTATCACTTAATGGTCTTTTCCTACTTAGAATGTCATCTAGAATCCTTGAGTTGTTCTCAAACTTTCATTTGATAAATCCTTCATCAAGCTTTCTCTTGAATTGCATGATCTCTTTTGCAATTTTTTTAGACTCATGTATTCTTTCTTTTAGCTGTAGGTTTAGGTCCTCCTCAACCTTTTTGGACTCTAGAAGATGAGCTTCCAACTGGCTAATGATAAGATTTGACTGTCTGTTCTTCTTCCTACATTTCTCAAGTTCTTCAAGGGCGCTAATTTCTACTTCACCTTCTACATCTACGTCACTATTTGAGGCTTGTTTGGAAGATGTGCATTGCATAACTTTAGTAAATACCGATTGTGTTAAACCATTTATTTAGAGCTTTGGCATTGTCTTCATATTCTCCTAGTTCAACTATGTCTGTAGGGTATTGGTTTCCATTGTTAAGTTCCTTTTCAATTGCTGCTCAAACTTTCCATCCTAGGGACAACATATAACACCTCATTCTAATACTCCAGTATGCATAATTCTCTCTAGTAAATAGTGGAGGTTTGTTAGTGGACAATCCTTCTTGTTGATACATTGTGTTTCTTGAATGGGATCTTCCTTCCAGTGCTTAAGCTGTTGTGAAGGAACCTACTCTGATACCAATTGTTGGTTTATCCCACAATACTGATAGGGGGGGGGTGAATTAGTATTGACCCTTTTTTAATTAAAACACATAATAATCAACAATTAAGACACAGATTTTATTGTGGAAACCTCAAAGAGAAAACCACCAACACAAACTCATTAATAAGATGAATTTTACAAAAAAAATTATCTGTTACTACAGAAAGGATGAAAATCACACCCTAGGTTTTTCCTGCAACTACAGACTAGGATGCTGCAACACCCCTATGGTTTTCCTGCCTACTTCTACAGACAAGGACGCTATGACACCCTGTTCTCTAGTTACAATTGGAAAGGAGGCTTCGACCCCCTGCAGACATGTGGCCTGCCCTAGCGCCACCCTGCCACCCTAATATGATTTTCTCAGACTTTTGGAATAGCTATAAACTATTCACTTTGGACTCTATTAAACTTACTGACATAGACTATTAATTCTTTACATTTTCGTTCATTTAAATACCCTATACTTACTTCATATGAATGAAACTCTTCATTGTTTCTCTCTTTCGTTTTGGATCATGACTATTTATTTATAGACACACCCAATCATCATCCAACCGCTTAATCGTCACATCTTCTTCAGCAATGGAAACATTTTGTTCTTCCCACGGGTCAGAATTCATTTCCGTAGCCCTGTTATCGTCGTCTGGTCTTTCTGCACTCTCCTTCTCTAGATATAATCTGGACTGTTGATCTTATATCTGAATCTCTTTGGACCATTGATCTACTCTACATATTTCTTCTTGAAATCGTATTTCCCCAACACGGTTTCCTCATCAACAAATCCCCATCGTTGATCTTCATCGGGAATTTTCCTGACCATTGACCTTCTATTTTTTGGGATGTGACATGTCGACTGTCGGTTTTTTCCTTTCCGCAAACTCCTTTCCGCACGCTCCTTTCCACAAACTTCTTTTCGCAAGTTCCTTTCTGTACCGCCAATCTGCTTTAGAAGAACTACTATCATTTCTCTTATATTTCCATATTGCGGGATGCAGGATGCAGGATGCCTGACCAAATTTCCAAAGTTTCCTTCCCACAACTTTCTTTCTGCATGTTCCTTTTCGCATCGTCGATCTGCTTTAGCAGAACTAATCTCAGTCGTCCGATCTTTCCAGATTGCAAGATGCAAGATGCGGGATGCTTGACCAACTTTCCAAAGTTGCCTCCTCGCAACTTTCCAAAGTTGCCTTCTCGCAAATTTCTTGCTGCATGCAGCTTGCGGGATGCGAGATACGAGATGAGGGATTCTTGACCAACTTTCCAAAGTTGCCTCCCCGCAACTTTTCCTCCACAATATTTCAAACCGTCAGATCTTTGCGACCTTCTCTATGATCGTCGATTTAATTTTTGGGGCGAATCTCATGGATATTTGTAGATATGTTATCGCCCTTGCATCTTTCATCACGGATCTCTCTTGAACCATCATATCTTCGTCCGTGGACTCAATCCCCACTGTCCGTTTTGATCTTTTGTGGATTATACAAAAGCCGATCCTCATTCAACTTGTTATAGGGTTATTCGTTTGACATTCCTTTGTTATTTTGGATACCTGCAACCTTCAGTCTGCCACTATCTCCAATGGTTATTCCTTTTTCATTTGTGAACACTTTTGACATCGATCACAACTATATGCTCAACACTAACGACACCATCACGATCTAGAAATATGCTCACATAAAGAAGAAAAAATGGTTCAATCAAGTAATCATGAACACCGACACCTAGACCAAAAAATATGGCATGCCTCAAAAGAAACATCAAAAACCCATCTTTTGCAGTTAATTCCACCACCAAAACCATAATTAATACCACCAAACAGTATGCCTTCTCCCACTCCAAACAATTATGCTATATATACCACATTGGAAGAGACTTGAATTTCATTCTGCAAAGAACTTGAACACTAGAGCACCCGAACAATAGAGCACATCTTACCACCTTCTGAACTAGATCATTTGACCGATGCAATGGCACCAAAGAAGTTGACCACAACCACCAAGTCCGCAATAAACAAACTTAAATAGCTGGAAAGAGACAACACACCTCTAGAGAGTTGATTGCAAAACATTCGCAATGCCAAAGTAATCGAGCAGTAGTGGAACAGGGTTTGGAAGGAAATCAAGGAATGGGGATCAGAAATCACTAGTGACCTAATGGATAGTTTCGTAAGGACAAAATAAATTATTGCAAAATTCATCATCAATTGATACCATAATGGGAAGTTCTACTTTGACACACCCGTTCAAATCACTAGCGACCTAATTTATCATATTACTGGATTATTAAACAAAGGAGAACCTATACCTATTAGATTAAACTTGGCCCTAGTCAAAGACCTAACCAGTACACCATCTGGAAAAAACTCAAGAGGACTAATAGTCAACCAAATCTTATATGCCACACAAACGATAGCCATAAAAATTATCTCCATGTCTCTCACAAGTACAGGAATAGGTTCCAACCTCAAACTTGACATGCTTGATGTAATCCAAAATGTGCCAACAACAAGGAAATTATACCACTGGGTTGACCACCTTGCTAACATAATTAAACATATCTATGTAAAATTCCAAGAGGAGTGCACCCAAATCTGGTTTCCTTCACTGATAATCTGGATAGCTATGTACCATCTTCGACTAGTCGGATATACAATCAACCATGTGGAACTTCAAATCATTCACCTCGAATGGTTACTAAATGGGAGAAACAACAACAAAAATATGGCTAGATACATGGTTTTAGACCCTAAAAATCAAAACACCTCAATGGAAAGTACCTCAAAATATCTGACGAAGTCTACCATTGACCGCACACATCCAACTTGATTTGGACTACATGTCGGTCTGGTACTTACAAGGTGTTGGGGGAACAACAAGAGAACTCGACTTCTATCCTTCAGTTGAGAAGATATTCAATGAAATTAGCTTGAAATCCAATACCATATTGGATATACCCTCGATAGGGAGAAGCTTCGATCAACGAATGGCCAAACCCTTAACCGAAGCGAAAAAAGATGAGGATTATGAAATCTGTGTTCATCTCAACACCTTCACTCTTGACCGTGACAACCCTGGTGACATCAACCCACTGAGGATTGCACTAACATATCCACAGCAGCCACAAGAGAAAACATATCATACTGATTAAAGGACCCAATATGATACTCCTCTTCTAGAATATGCCCTCTCTAAGAAGAATATATGTTGAGTGGTCAACAAATTGTTTAAATCTCGACAAAATAGGAAGAGTACAATAAAAGGAAAGCAGAAACATAATATCATTCTTCAGTATCCAACTGGAGATGAAAATGAATAATTATTTGATAGTGTAACTCAAATCTTGGAGCATGTAGCTAGAAAAAAAATCCTAGTTAACGAACAATTAGGCAGGTTTATCACAGAGGAGGAGTAGCGACCAAACCGACCAGACAAAACCCAAAAGAAATTTAAATTTGCTATGACACCATCTATCGATGTCACCCATAACCCACCACCTTCATCCCTAACCCCAGTTGTAGAAGAAGAAGTAATATCGACATCGACAACCACCACATCCCTATCCCTAATTCATCCATATTTTCATAAATTACCATCACTACTCAAAGATCGCATTCAAAAATATAACGAACTCCTACAATTTATCAGCAATTACCATCTCTCTTCCTTGACTGTAAAAAACTGACAATAAAAATACAGGTCTTAGCCATGGAAGCACCGTAGTCCACTGTAATCATACACAAAATTTTCGACATTCCACATTCATCCATTCTGGAAGCACAAGTTGTTGGGTACACTGAAACTATCCTACAAATAAATCCTGACTCAACCAGAAACATTGTGGCTGAGAAAACTTCTTCGTTTACCCCTCGACCTGTCGACCAATCGAATACACCACAACACCCTCCACTTATTGAACGCTTCACCATTGACCCCATTATCAAACCTATCGAACCTACGGATACTATATTACTGTCGACTTCCATACCGATTGTATTGCCACCAAATTCCTACCAACCATTACCACAGGAGGAAATAAGCTTGCTCATCGATTCCAATTTACATCCTTCACCTATTTCACCCCTTCCACTATCACCACCTGTCACCAATATCATCAATTTCCCCGACATTACCCGCACCAACTGCCCTAGTCCTATTATTACTACCCCAATTATTGAGCAAACCAAGAAAGCGACATTAGAAATCCTACCATAACAGCTAATAGAAACCAACTGACAGAGCAAGAGAAGGAACTGTAGAAAATAAAACAGAGAAAAGGAAAGAAAAAGCAGAAAAAAGAACAACATCAACAACTACAACAGTCACAGTAGCAGACACCCCTATTAGTTCATCTAGATCAGTTTGGTCCAACGACTATAATTAATCGACAGAAATCCAAAGAAGAAGATCTGGATCTATTGACAGATGCAATTAATAAGAAATATAAACACAGAAGAGTGAGGACCAAAGAACAAATCAAGAAGCTAAAAGCATAGAAGAATGAATTTTTATCCAAGTGTGAGAGCTTGGGACAACATTTTATTCCAATTCTAGAAGGGACCGACTCGGACAAACCCCTTGATAAATCATGTATCATTTTTGAAAGCGTTGTGTTGACATTCCAAGAGCAGTTGAAAGAGAGGTGACAACATCAGGATAAGGAAACCATTGTTTTACTCTGAAATCAATTTACAACATTTACTAAATCCTACAACCTGTTGATACAATATGTTGCAGAATCTGCTGTCACCACAAATGTATTGCGGAACTAGTATACTTACTACGGTCAGGTGTTTGAAGAAATGAAAAATACCCATGAACTCATCAGTTTACTGCAAAACCACTGACCAGTCGCTAGTGAAACAATGGCGCATACTATTGATGACCAACTCATTCTAGAAACTAATAAACTTGAAAATTTGGAAAGACAGGAACATCAGTGGATCAGTTAGGCCCGAGCTAGTCTATCCAATATCGACAAAATCAAGCCACAACTGCAATGACTGCTTTTTTCTGTTGAGGAAAAGGTGCAACTCTTGGGGACTGACATGATTAATATTATAGACTTAGATATGCATAAAAATATGGAGAACTTATTGAGTCTCACTAATATTACCATAGACATACAAAATGCACTCCATGCTTGGAAAGAATTCCAACATCAATTATCAGTATCTATTGAGGCTATTGTAGAAGCGTGTGTTCAACAACAACCATCCACCAGTCAGAACAATCCATAGTGAAGAACAATACAAGATCATAGCTACTTGGACAGAGATTTTGTCATCTCTCCATTTATTCAAGACGAAGAAATATTTTGAGGTGGGGGAGATGTTGGAGGATCCTAAGTTGGCTAGTTGACTAGGTCCTTCATCCGCCTAGTTGTAAAATAGTAGATTATGTCGACCTCATAGGTCGTGTCGGTTAGTTGAACCGACAAGTAGTTATGTAACTGATTGGGAATCTTATATATCGACTGTAGATATAGATAAAGACTTGGTTCGGTTGGATGTATGAACCCCCTTGTGTTCTTGAATAATATAAGCATTGTTATTCTGTCTACCATTCCTTGTCTCTTGTTTATATCATTGTTTGTAAGAATCTGTAATATGTATCATTGGTAACCTTGCAGTCTAAATGATTACAACAACAGCCATAAACTCATCTTACATGATATTAATGTACATTCCTTATCCTATGTTTGAACCAAATGTTCTTATTTCCTCTTCTGGGAATTGTCAAGTGACAGAGAGATGTTTTTGTGGTAGTCACAGTCATTAGAATCTCTGCATAATCTCCACTATATTTTGGATTACTTAGATCTTGTATTATTCCTACTGCTCAAAACCTCATATTTTCTGGAGATAAGTTCTTGTGCATGAACAAAAAATATTGGAAATACCCCAACATCATATTTAAGATCTGTTGACCCTAGGAAAATTTAGATAGAATAGTGATCAGAAAGATGAATATTCCACTTGCAAGATGAGTAAAAGATGCAACGGAAGGAGCCATAATGGAAGAGGAATAAAGCAAGTCAAAAAGCAAAGTTTGACTTAATTTTGGTAAAGAGTTAGGTAGAATAAAAGATTTCTTCTAGTAATAAAGCATGTTTGTAATTTGGGCCAATGGTGACTATTTTTAGATGTAATGGGATGGGTGAAATTAGAAAGACAACCTGTCAACTGATAGTTGACAATAGTTGACGGTTAAATCAAGAAATGTAAAAATCATATAAAAGCATCGATCCAAGATGTGTGAATGATGACGACGACAGAAGAAGAAAATAAAGAGTTGTAAAGCATAAAATCATTGATCCATGTTGTGTGTGGATCGCAGACCATTCAGAGAGAAAGAAATAAAGAGAGACCAAAACCAAAGAGCATGATATGAGAGATCAATTTATGAATTGTAAATAATATCAAAAGAAGAATATGAAAGCCGAGTGCGCACACCTAATGTGCTAAGACATTTCTCATGCCACATGAAGGAGCACCTAAATTTGGGTTTTTTCTCAAATGGGTTTCCACATTATATCTTGTCTCTATGATTATTTATTGTCTGTGATTTTGTTGAATGCATATATATGGTGAATGAGTCGATTTGAATATGTTGTGTAAACCTTGTTGTGAATGGTGAATGTGTTAATGCTTTGTGTTATATTCTATTATATATGTCGATGGATCAATAAGAAATCTGTGTGAATGAATGTATGGGAGAAAGGTTTATTCTGGGTTTTGGTCGAGTTGTCTAATAGTGTTTTAATAGGGAAATTCCCCTCATAATTGTAGAAACCTAGTTATGGTAGTTCCCAATAAGATATCTCAGGTGGTACTTCATCTATGTCACAGGTATTTCCTATGGATATCTCCCGTGTCGGGTCAATATCTTGATTTTTGTTGAAGAACAAGGATCTGAACTTAGGTCGACATGAAGCGTGCCAACAAATGGTTCTATTTTCGAGACCTGAATCATCTTGATGGGGATATGTTTTGGCACCAAACGAAACCCAAAACTCAAGATTGGGTTTATTATAAAGCACTAGATTTTGCACAAGAAGAAAGTAAAGGATAGCAACTGAGGTCGACATAGTGGTTGGAATGATACCTTTACACAGATGTTCATGAAGTTTTCTTTAGTGAATTTCCCTTTGTATTGCATGAGTGTTTGTTGAAACTAGTGACCCAGAAGAAAAAATTTCAGGGCGAAGAACCTACAAAGTGGATTCCTTAGCTGATCCAGCGGTTGAATATAAGTAGTAATCCTATTTTGAGGGCTATCAATTTTTGGTTGATAGTATTTTGGAGGGATCTATTACAGAAATTGCAATCAACATGATAAAATCATATAGTGAAATGAAAAGAGAATTCTTCCAAGAACCTAGAGGTCATCATCTAAAATATTTAAAGTTGTGGATTAAGATGTCGGCATGTGAAAATAGGATGCTGAGAATGGAGTTTGATGAGTAAATATTTGTGTGTGGATAACCAGAGTAAGGTCGCAAGAAATATTGCAAGAAGAATGGATGAGAATAAACTTAGATGTTTTATGTTGATATCGAGACTAACCAAGAAGGTGGTCACCTGAGAAGTGGAAGAATATTTCGGTCGAGAAATAAAATAAGGAATGTGACCAAGAGAGGAAGTTGTAGTGTAGCCGAAAGAGAGGATTACGAATTGGAACCACATCTAAACGGAGAGTCTTGTGATGAAGAAGAAGAATCTCATCTTACATCCAGAGAAGAAGAAGAAGAAGAGGCACCTTATCCAGATCAATATTATAGCATACCCATGACCCCGCATACATATCCAATACCAGAGGTAAGATATAGAAACACATCATCCAATGGTTTTGTCAATCATTATTACATTAATAGTGGAACTAGTAGACAAGAAACTCTTGCTTGCAGTACAACATTACCAAGAGTTAATAGAATGGTTGGAAATGATATAAAGCTACCGATATTTAATGGAAATGGTTTAGAGTACCATGAGAAACATTGGTTTATCTGCGAAGTTTTATGGACTGGAGAGACCATATCCGGTTAGACTCTTAGTACAATCGTATCCGGTGTAATATGCTAGCCCGTATCCGGGTTAAGCTAGCCTGTATCCAGGTCTAGGGAGGAAGATGTTCCATATTCAACTAAATAGATATATAAATGTATAATAATTAATGGATGATTACAATGAATGTTGGGCCTAGCTTAGATAGGCCTTGTAGTGACTATTTATGAATGGTCACATCTATTCAAATATCCTAATTTAGTATTTAAATAAAATAATTAAATATTCATAACAATGCCTTTCCCTTGGGAAATATTTGTCTTCAAAGTTGAGTTTTCTCATGATGTCTTTTATTCTGGCTCTATGTCACACTAATGAATTGAGAGATGTGATTTTGATTACAACCATTTCCTCATTTTGATTATTTTGTCTTGGTACTTTCATTAAGTATGAACTTGGTGAAGTTTTGTTTACGCTTTTTCTACTTGTGTGATTTCTTCTTTTAACTATGTTTTTCGTCAATTGAACATGCTCAACACACATTTTTGACTTTAACTATTTTCGTGTTGTTATTCCCAACACATTTTGTGTCAGTTCCCTTAAATAGGCCCTTTGTGCTTATAATGCTCATAAGAACACCGGTCTTATCTCGTGTCTGATAGATATTATAATTGATTTCCTTGATGTTCTTTATATAAGTCCGTGTGATGGCATATGTCTTTTGTGTGTTTTTTATTGTGATATTATTGTCAATGCATTGATCATTGTTATTGTTAGTAACATCGGCTTGTCTCTTATCATAACCTTGGTGAGGACCATCTGTCTTCTTGTCAAATATTTTGTTGTCATTTTATTCATTGCTAGGGTATGTTATATCTTTGTCTTGCACAATATCTTGATTGATGCTATTACTCTCATGGGAAATGACATAATAGTCTTATGTATATTCATCTTTTACTCTCATGGGAAATGACATAATGACATAAGATTTTTTTGAGAAATACAAAAGAATTAAGGTTATTCTAAATATACCACAAATAAAGGTGTTAAGTCATGGCTTTACATAAAGAACTTTCCATGTTACAACCTTTATTAAATGCTTCAACATGTGTGGGAACCAGTAGTAATAACTTCAAGCAATATCCACTATAAGTTTGGCCATGAAAAAGTAAAATTATATATAATAATTATCAAAATAATCAAGGTAAAGATTAAAAGTCTAAATAAATCTTAAGTGAAAAATATGAAAAAATAAGAATAAAATGAAGAGATAAAGAAAAAATTAAAATCTTAAATAAGAAATATTGAAAAGATATGATAAAATGAAGAATAAGAAGATAAAAAAAAGAAAAAAAAAGAAAAAATGTAATGTGAAATTTGAATGAAATTAAATATCATTCAAGTGAATGAACGAGTAAAAATAAATGTTGAGAGACGTACTGAGCACACTAACCTATAACATCGAAGATGTTCGACATAATCAGTGGTTCATTAGGAAACCATTTCCTCATATTCACAATTTTTTTTTCGCTGCAAACTCAACTCGCACTGCTTTTTTTCTTTTTAATGCATCACGATTATAATAATGAAAATTAAGGTTCCATGCTGTCAGAAATTTTTTAAGTAAATAAACATACAAAGTATACTAATCTAATTAAATATATACACAAGTTTATAAAATTGGGTGATTTTTTTTTATTTTATACAACGATCTCCATATGTAGAGTATCAAAGGAAATAATTAAAAAAAAAATGGATCTTCCCTTTTAGTGATGCTATTACAAACTAAAAATGTGAATGATGAGCTTACTTGGTGTGACCTTATAAGGATTCTTGATGGCTACTTCTACCAATTACAAAATATATCAAAAAATCTTAAAAGGACTTATATGTACATCATTATCTTACTATTGCAAATCAAAGGTTGGTTAATAATTGGTCAAAGGAGAGATTACAAAATATATTAAAATATCTTGAATAAACCTTATTACGTAACATTGGTGCACATCATTATCTTATTAGTGCAAAATAATTAATAGCGAAATTAAGACTCGGTCAAAGATAACGTTCAATGATGGGATAGTGTAACTAAGAATTCAATATTCTTTTTTATTATATTAATTGTGTATTTGAAAATCGTACAGTCTTGATAAATGTTTGACATTATTAATAATAGTTTTTTATCACTTGAAAACTTAAACGTCTAACAAATAAATATCATCCATTTCAAATCATAAATAACACTTTTTCATAAAGACATGTAATTGAAATATTATGTATAAAATATTCAAATGTGGTGAGGTTGAGCTTAAGAGTTATGGTTATATTGAAGATTATATGGTTGAATTACCATTCCCTCTTATCTCAATTATCTGAGTTTCCATTTTAACAAATATCCTATCCTATTTTTTATGGTAGGCACCTTTCTTTTTAAATGTAATTTTTTACTTTTTCTATAATGTTATATTTAACCATTCCTTCCCATCTCAATTATCTAAGTTTTCATTTTAAGAAATGTTTTATATTTATAGTGGGTATTTTTACTTGATGGACAATAATATAAAGTTGAGAAAGTATATATTATATTTTATTGATGTGATGTAGGGTTTATAAATTTTTATTAAAAAATATGATTATTAATAATAAAATATTTTACATTTAAATATAATTATAATGGAATAAACTTGACAAGATAGTGAAGATGATTGTAAAAATGTATATATTAATTACTAATACTCAAAAAAAGTTATACTTTAAAAATGAAACAAAACAATTATAGTGAAGAGTATTAAAGGTTATACTTTAAACATGAAACAAAACAATTATATTGAAGAATAATTTGGCATCTCAAGGTGATGGAATGCACACATAAAAGTGAAGATTTATAACATAGATCTTTAACCAAAAAACATTTATTAAAAACTTAAAAAAGTGTTATACTTTAAATATGAAGTAAGTGTGTTGTGACATAAGTATAAAGGTAGTGGAATGCACACATGAGGGTGAGGATGTATACTTGTATGAATGCTTGCTTTCATGTTCTATCCTCACAAATGTATACAGTCATCTCCACCATCAAATAAAGGTGGGGTTGTATAAATGCATGTTTCCATGTTCTATCCCCACAAATGAACATAGTCATCTCCACCATCAAATAAAGGTGGGGTTGTATAAATGCATGTTTCCATGTTCTATCCCCACAAATGAACATAGTCATCTCCACCATCAAATGTGGGTGAGGTTGGACATTTGTTATCTCAACCTCATTGTAATGAATGTATAACTTAATCATATACCACATATTAAATATAAATATAATTTATCTTTAATCATATTTATAATTAATTATACATGTAAAAACAATTATATGAAAAATAAATTCAATTTGATTTTGAAAATTGAAAGAATTTTTAAATATATAATTAATAATTTAATAAAAATATTATTCTTAATAACAATTAATTTTTTAAATAAAATAAATAAATAAAATTATTATAAAAAATTAAATAGAGAAATGTATAAAAACCTTATAATTATATTCAAAATTAAATTTATGAAATAAAGTAACTAATTAACTATTTAATAATATAATAATACATTGGAAAATAAAACAAAATTATTTTATCCCAGTAATAAGAGACATTGCACCATTTAACCAAACCAATTAAGTATTTAATAATATAAGAAGCATCATTTAAAGTAAGTTAACATTTAGTTCAAGTAAGTTACTATTCAGTTCAAGACAATGAACATTCAGTTAAAGATAATTGATCAAAGGAAGGGTGCTAACGTTTGCATGGATTGAGTTCTAGTTAGCTCCTCATCAATGCACTATGTGGTGCTTTTAGTGTGTTTACAAAGCGTTCTATGAGCTACCTTCTGCATGCTAGGGTTGTTGGTTTGTTATTAATATTCTAGGCATATAGCAAGTTCAATACAACTGCATACAATTGTTTTTGTAGGGTTTATTTGGATCTCTCTTCTCTAATGCTGAGGTGATATCTCTTATCGAAAAATTTGCTTATGTGTTGTAGACCATTCTTTGCAAATCTATCTATCATACTCAAAGAACAACATGATGACTCCCGATAAAGAACTACTGGCGAACTAATCAAACTGATAAATAAAGATAAGTCAGTTGCAAAGTTAATAGATTTAATGTACATCCTTAAAAATACATATGGTGAAGATAAACAGGTTAAAAGTATATGTAGCCTAAACCAAAAAGAAAGAAATGATGTATAGCTATTAGTCGACCTAGAAATCGAAGGCTACCATGTTCGACAAGTCATTCTCAACTTCGGATCGTAGGTAAATATAATGACTACAAACACATGGGAACAACTTGGAAAACCGCGATTACATCAATCAAGAATATACCTAAAATTAGTTGACCAAGGACTAATCAAACCAATTGGCGCATGGAAAAATGTCAACATGACTGTTAAAGGTATCTTGACTAAAGTTGACTTTGAAATCATTAACCCCAAGGAAGGATCCATTTCCTTCACTTCCCTAGTAGGTCGACCATGGGGAAGAAAAATTAAATCATCCACATCACTTGACAAATAAAGAATTAAATTAAAGGTAATGGGTAGAAAGTCATCATTCCAATTCATCCATCCCAAGGAGAACCTAGGACATAACCCATTGACAACGATGTCGATGTTCAAAAATTATATCAAATATTGAACAATCAAGATTACATCGAACCCAATGCATACAAAGAACTCCATGTTTGGAATCCTGATTCGATCGGATATAAATCGGATGCAGAACTATACGATTGGAAACTAGAAAATTACGAACTACTAGTGAGAGAATGCTGGACTATCCATGTTATTCCCAAAAAGAAAACCTAAGAATTTTTTTTTGTCACTACAATCCCTAAGATCTTTGAATGAAAAATCAGAGAATACATATCCCTAACCCTAGTAAGGAACGAGTCATCAAATCGACCACCACAAAGATACAAAGAGTGAGGATCATTGTCACTTCATGTCAAGCAAGTTTCTAAAATTGTAGGTGAAGAAGGCTGACTCCAGAGTCTATTTTCAAAACATTTACAAGTCAAACTACATGGTGGTGGGACATGCGTCAGTCTAGATTACAAACTTGGATGACAACATCTACATATTTTATTGAAAGGTTCAGAGGGAAGAACCTAATAACACAATCAAACATTCTTTTCTTCACACAAGGGAAAGACCTCGAGAAATACATTGATACATGTGAAAAAGAATGGAGAATATTTGTTTATAAAGATGAGTGAGTCTGGCCTCACTTATTTCCAAACGCACTAGATGATCTACTGAATAAGTCATACAAAATGGAGTAAGCAAGAGGAGAAACGCTCACATGGAATGAACTTAAAGAAAATTTTCTTAACGACTTCAAATTCTCATCTCAGGATGAATTATTGGTTGAAGCTTCTAAACAGATAAAAAAAATTCTACAACCGACAGCCAACAAAATAAAAACAGAAAACCTATCTAGCCAATAAGATTCTACATGTCACAATATCTGGTTAATCGAAATACAACACTCGACAAGACTCCGACTAGAAATGGAAACCACAAAAGGGAAAAATTTTCAATGGAAAGTCAACCATACAGAAACTTCAAAACCAATTAGAAAAATATTTAAAATTCAAACATCAGAAAAATAAGACCTTGAAAGATTGATAAAGGAAGAATTTTTGCCAACATTTTTAGAGTTCAAAGAAGGTAGTCAACAGATCAATGAAAGTAAAGCACCAGAATGGTTGGACACAAAAGTTAAGATAAAAGAAGTTGATATATTTAATGATGACAAGCCTAAAAATGCAAAGATGGGAAACTACTGGAATGAAGAACAAACGGAAAAAAATCATCAATTTATTAAAAGAATTCCAGGATGTTTTTGCTCGAGACTATAAATATCTAAAAGATCTTGTTAAAGACATGGGTGAAATTAGAATTGATATCAAACCTGAGAAAAAACCAATAAAGAAAAAAACCATACAAACTCACGCACAAATACAAAGAAATAGTAAATAAATAAGTTGACATCATGTTGGAAGATGAAATCATTTTACCGTATAGATGAGTTGAAATCAACTAGTCCAATGGTAGTCCAACCGAAGAAACACGACCTGAAATGAATAACAATCTATGTTGAATTTCAATAACTTAATAAAGTAACCCTTACAAACCCATTTTTCGACCCCTTTTGCAGATGAAATTCTTAATCAAGTTGCAGGCCATCAGTGTTATTCATTTACATATGATTTTTCAGGATATAATCAAATACCCATTGCTAAAGAAGATCAAAAGAAGATGACATTTGTATGCGAATTTGGATCATTCGCATATAAAGTCATGTCATTTTGATTAAAAAGCACCCTAGTTGTATTCTCTAGAATAGTTGTGTGATGTCCCCACCCCTCATCCCGATGATGGATAGGACACGACCTTCTCACTGCTGCTGTCAAATGGGAAAACTAGCCCCATGAACATAAAAACATAAACATGCACTGGATTAAAAACATAACAGATGCATAAATCATTAACATGCATTAAGCATGAATATATACACAAATGCATAGTGCATTCTACATCGGAAGCAAAACTCATTCGTTCAAAGATTCTGTTAACACTCTGTTTTCAACAGTCAATTTATGGGCCTGACAAAAGTTCGAGGAGGGTTCCATTCCTTCTAAACTTTATGTGAACACTCTTCAGGTTATCACAACAAGAGGGACAGTAGAGACAGGCATCATAACACGACGATCTAGGATCACAAGGAAGAGGAGCAACGATGGATCGTGGTTTTGGCCCAAGATGCGGGAGGACTGCCAAAGTTTGGATTTCATGAAGTTCATTAAAGCAGGCAAACAAATGAAAGGCCAAGATCAAAGAAAATCCCAATCAACGGCCCGGAACAGTTTCGCTAAGCAAACATGTTCGATGGAAGGATCTTTTCCAAATCGTGAAAAAGTTAAAGGTCGGAAGCATTCGACGGCAGAGATGAGATCAGAAGCAGAACCACGGTCCTAGCCGATTTCGCAAACCAAACTTGTGCAGATAAAGTCACGATTCCAAATCACTAAAAGTGGTACCGGCCCCGAATATCAACGGTCATGACAAAGAAGGGAAGAGATCTACGGTTGTGGTTTATTTCACAATAAAAACTAACACGGTTGAAGACCAGGATTTTGTATTACGAAAATAGTAGGACCCACTTGGATTGACAGTTGCGTGAAGGGGTCGATCCCGATGGACAGATAAGAACGCATCATGATCCAAAGCTGCCTGTTGTATCCAAAAAAGAGAAATTGGGGGTAGAAGTAAAGAGACGTGGACGGTGGAGGTGAAAAGTTCCCCCCAAATCGGATGGCTGAGGAGGCCTCCAGGCTGCAGGTGTCGCATCCAGTGCGAAGATGACAGGGGAAGGGATGTTCATACATGTAATCTGTCTCCTGACAGGCGGGATGATGTCTCTAAATGTCACCTTTGATAAGCCAAAGGCAAAGGCCTCGTCTAATGACACTAACTTCTCTGAATCCGATGGACTGGAATGCGGTTCACGTGGGAAAAGATAGGAGGTGTAGGTTTTGAAATGGCAAATTAGACATCTACACAAAGTTTAGAGAAGCCGTGAATCGAGTCCACTCAGCGCCAGTGTCACATTGAGTGAAAAGGAAAGAAAGGTCAAATCCACAGTCCTTGAAACCATCCTGGAATCCATGCAGGAAGTGCTTAGAATCCTATCCATTATCAAATAATATAATTGAACATCAGAAGAAAAGATCCCCACCTTGGCGTCACATGGGCTACTATCACGTCGACTGGTGTTCAAGACTATAACCATCTCTAGGCCGTTTGAGCTTGCCCTATATAGCTCCATATTTTGAGGTTGTTGAGGTATGAAACTGTACAAACAGTGAGAGATAAAGGTTAAACTCTGAAGAGTGTTGAGTCCCTTCACATACAACCATGGATGTATGGTTTGAGAAGTTAGTTCGATAAGGGGTATTGATGGTTGGCGAACATAAGATTGTGTTTCTTTGTCTTCCTGGTTATATGCACCGATAATTCGCCAACCACTGGGGCACAGATGTTAAACACCTAGGGAATTTCAACTGTTTCCACACCTCCCTACCCTTAGATGCGCTGTGCATGGGTTTTTACATCCTAGGGACATATCTCCAACACCTCCATTATCTGTCACGACCTCCGAAGTCTTAACATACAATGATGGCAGAGCTGTTGGAGCAAATTATCAGTCTAGGATAGTGGAGGTCCAAAGCCTTCATCACCGCCCCTATGATCTCCACTTAACAACCTTGCCATAGATGAGGAGGGGGTCAAATGCATAACCAGCTGTGTGGCCTATGATAAAACCCTCCTTGTAGGAGGGAGAGATCAGTACAAGGATGTAAACCTCTTAAGATGTCTATCATCATCAAGTGCATGGCCACTCTTTTCCCAATTTCCTCCTATAACTGTGTTATCAGACGAAGAAAGGGCTGGGAAAACATCAAGCATTGGAGCGAAGGCCTTCTTGTCAGCCTTTGAGTGACGTGGTCTGAAAGAAGTAGGTCGGTCAAAGGAGGAAGAAAGGCATGTCTTAAACGATCTGAGTTGGCAACCGATCGATGTCAGGCAACATAGGGATCGCTTTCATATACCAGGATAAAGAAAACTCTGCGTTGTCAGTCCACACTACCACTCACTACAGTTCCATAATGTTTGTTTATATTTGTAAAACGTTGCAGTAGTTCCACTCTCTATACTGTTAATGAATGATTGTGACTGCAAACAGTTTTTAGGTTTGTTCCGGAGAATAATCTCAGCACTGAAGTATTATAAATGCAATCTCTATAGGGGGAAAAGAGTTAGTTGGAGGATTGGGAAACCTTCAAGGGGCTAAGGTTCTCTGTTGTAAAATAAGATCTGATGCCTGTGTTATGAATAAAAATTGCAGAGGAAGAGTTTTTTCTTAAGACGGAGATTCATGTGTCATTGCTTCTCTCAATATGTATTTTCTTTACGTGAAATGTACATCCTATTTTCATTCCTTTTTGTTGATTTCTTTCATGTCTGTAACTAGGTGTATAACAGTTCATAATTCATACATGCTATGCTCTGCCTGTTGTTTCATACATTTATCAAGTTTTCTTCTAAAGTTGTGTGGAATTCATCTTGCTGGTGCTCCGTGGGATGGGTTGTTCTCTCTTGTCCTCTAACCACCTGCTAAATATCTCCTGATTACGATATCGACGACTCTCTTGCCTCTGTCTGCAACCCCACGCCATTATTTTCCTCATGCAAATGTTCCCTACTCAGGTTTTCGACTCCATTGCCAATGGTCCCTTGCCTTAATAATCCCACCTGCATCTCATGTTACTCTACTTTGTCTCATTCTAGGAGTTCGACCTACTGACCATCCTTGAGTGAATATCTTATGCGGAGTAAAATTTGAAGACAAGTGAGAGATCCCTCTCTGACTATGCATGGTCGGAGGTGTAGTCTAAAGTGGTTATGCCGTTACCTAGGAGCGGGCCTTCCTTCAACCTTGGGGCTCAATCCCCACGCTAACAAACTGGCGGCGTTGCCGGGGATGAAATTGAAGATCCTCCCTGGGAAAAATGACATGGTTTTAGATCTGATTGTTGATGGTGAACAATGATCAGACATCAAGAAGGTTGAGCAATTTTCACCTGGCGACTCCACTCTTGAAGGGTTCAGACTTCAGCGACTCCGTTGGTGGTATGACCCAGAAATCAAATGATCAAAAAGAATGGGTAGGCTTCATCTAGAAAAATGAACCCCTTGTAAGGCCCAAAAATTCATGGTGAAAGGTTAAGATGCTCGAGTCTACGTTTCTTCCAAGAAGCTTTGTTCTATCTTATAAGTTTGTTCTTATCCTTCCCTAGATTTATCATAACAGCCTTCTATGGTTCAATTCATTTGGAACAGAGCTATGAATATATTCCTATTTATCCATCTTTATGAACCGAAAGTGTTGCGTCATCTTGTACATCTGGTTTTGACCTAGATTTTTCTCCAGGGGCTCACGACATCAAAAGTCACCCTTGTGAAATTCATGAAACCTCAGATGATAGCGTGGATATTGTTCCTAACCTGGTATCTCCCCTTTCTCCAAGCCGGTACAAGACGCTACAACCACCTCCCATCCTCCATGATTTTCCCGCAAAACATCACAAGTACCTCCCCAAATTTGATGGAGAATCCAAAGACTTCACTGCTGAGAATGCTGAGAAACATTTACAAGCCTTTGAGCAGTTCTCTGACCTTTTTGAGATAAAACATGATGCTGTCTACCTGAGGGATTTCACCTAGTCCTTGCAAGGAGATGCTAAATAATGGTTCAAGAACTTGCAACCTAAGTCCATCAACACTTGGGAAAATTTTTCTTGCACCTTCTTAAATTTTTGGGGTAGGAGAAGGCCACTGGATCAAATACTTTCAGAATTTTATTCCCTGAAGAGACATGAGGGTGAGACCTTATCTAGTTTTAACAGAATATTCACAAGCTTTTATTATAACATGCCCAAGGAGGTCCAACCTCTTGAGAACGCTGCTAAAATATATTATGCAGCCACCTTTCCTCCTGAGCTTCCCTTGCTTCTTTTGGAAAGAAAATCAACCACTGTGCTACATATGTGTATTGATTGTTTGGAGGTTGAGTAAAACCTTGAGATGTCAAAAATCTTGTCAAGCCAGGGTAGCGGTGATGAAATAAAAGATACATTAAAATTGGTTGGGCCCTACAAGTAGAATGGGAGAGTCCCAGTCCCACTAAAACCCTCTCCCGGTATAGAGAAAGATGACTGGCCCGATACAGGAACATGTGATCCTGCAGTCCTGTTCTCTGAAGATTGCGACCTGCGCCGCCCCAGGTTTGTACAAGACAATTTTAAGAAGGAATTCGATGCACCTGTGTATGATGAATATGAGGAAGAATACCTGTGGGCTGTACCTAAGAAGCTGGCCATTGAACCAGGACCTACTGATGGAGAGGGCCAAGATGCTATGTGAAGTTGGGAGGTTGAAGCAGAAAAGGGCGATGAGGGCACTGAAGGTGATAACCTACCCTTGTGTTATGCCTCTTTTGAATTAATATGACAAATGATTATATCCTCTAAGAAAAAACAGAAAGAAGGGAATATGGTGCAGTCCAGAAACCTGTATGTAAGTGGAGATGATAAAAAGAAACTGCCATGCAATACCTCTGCAGCTACCGATACATCAGGGGCTTGTGATGGGGTGTCAAGCCACGGAGAAGGATGTAGCAGCCCTCAAATAAATATGTTTTCCAATATTCCACCTTCAGAAACACCACCTCACACAAGGGGAATATGCCAAAGAAGTGGGGGACCTCCCTCTTGGGGCACATCAAGAGCTTGTTGCAGAAATTTCAGGCGAAAAAGGGGATGTTTCATTAAAGAAAGATTCTATGGGCCCTCTTCTACAATCTTCTGGGTATCAACTAGACAAATCACTAGAAGAAGGGATTTTTAGACGGATTTCCCATGGGCTGAAGACAAAGTACGTTGGAGGTTGCCATGTTTTCTATGATCCCGTAGCAGGGTACATGGAAGGGCTGAGTAAGGATGATGACTGGTCACATTACTGCTTTAGAGAGCAGTCTATTCGTCATTACCCTCTCCCTTTATCTATTTCATTTCTGTCCATCAAGAATGAAAAACGAACAAAACTATTGGGCTAGTTGCTTGATTGGCTTCATTGGAAGTCTGATTTCACTTAATCAGACTTGTGCACAAAATTAGGTAGAGTAGGTAGGAACAAATAAACTCGGAAATTACCAAGCATTTCCTTCATTTTCTATTTTAGTTTGTTTTCATTTTCAATTGCAAGCACAGGTTTTGCAGTCATGAACGTCGTTTGCGGGAGTGGCATGAATTTGCTAAAGCAATAGCTCAAAGCAGAATGGAGATTTCAAAGAAACATTGAAGACAACCCAATGGTTTTGGCACTTGGTCTATGGGGGTTATTTGCTACCTCACTGGGAGGATAGCATCCCTAATGGAGTCGTTTGTTAACACTCCATTTTCAACAGTCAATTTATGGGCCCGACAGAAGTTAGAGGAGGGTTCCATTCCTTTGAAACTTTATGTGAACACTCTTCAGGTTATCACAATAGCAAGGATGGTAGAGACATGCGTCATAACCAGACGATCTAGGATCACAAGGAAGAGGAGCAATGATGGATCGTGGTTTTGGCCCAAGATGCGGGAGGACTGTCAAAGTTTGGATTTTGAAGAGTCCGTTAAAGCAAGCAAACAAATGAAAGGCCCGAGATCAAAGCAAAGCCTAATCAACAACCCAAAACAGTTTCGCTAAGAAAACATGCTCGATGGAAGGATCTTTTCCAAATCACGAAAAGGTTAAAGGTTGGAAGCGTTCGACGGCAGAGATGAGATCAGAAGTAGATCCACGGTCCCAGCTGATTTTGCAAACCAAAATTGTGTGGATAAAGTCACGATTCCAAATTGTGAAAAGTGGTATTGACCCCGAATATCAATGGTCACGACAAAGAAGGGAAGAGATCTACGGTTGTGGTTTATTTCACAATACAAACTAACACGATTGAAGACCAAGATTTTGCATTGCAAAAATATTAGGACCCACTCATATTGACGGTTGTGTGAAGGGGTCAATCCCAATGGAAAGATAAGAACGCATCACAATCCAAAGCTTCTTGTTGTATCCATAAAAGAGAAATTGGCGGAAGAAGTAAAGAGACATGGACGGTGGAGGTGAAAAGTTCCCCCCAAATTGGATGGCCAAGGAGGCCTCCAAGTTGTAGGTGTCGCATCCAGTCTGAAGATGACAGGGGAAGGGATGTTCCTACATGTGATCTACCTCCCGACAGGTAGGTTGATGTCTCCAAACATCATCTTTGATAAGCCAGAGGCAAAGTCCCCGTCCAATGATGCTAACTTATCCGACTCTGCTGGACTGGCACGCAGTTCACGTGGGAAAAGACAGGAGGTGAAGGTTTTGAAATGGTGAATCAGACATCTACACAAAGTTTAGAGAAGCTGTGAACCAAGTCCACTCAGTGCCACCATCACATTGAGTGAAAAGGCAAGAAAGGTCAAATCCACAGTCCTTGAAACCAGCTTGGCATCCACGCAGGAAGTGCTTAGAATCCTATCCATTATCAAATAATATAATTGAACATCAGAAGAAAATATCCCCACCCTGGCGTCACATTGGCTACTGTCGCGTCGACCAGTGTTCAAGAATATAGCCATCTCCAGGCCATTTCAGCTTGCCTTATATAGCTCTGTATTCTGAGGTTGTTGAGGTATGAAACTATACAAACAGTGAGAGATAAAGGTTGAACTTCAAAGAGTGTTGAGTCCTTTCACAGATAGCCATGGTTGTATGGTTTGAGAAGTTAGTTCGACAAGGGGTATTGATGGTTGGCGAACATAAGATTGTGTTTCTTCGTCTTCCTGTTTATCTGCACCGAGAAGTTTCCAACCACCAAGGCATAGATGTTAAACACCTAGGGAATTTCAATTGTTTCCACACCTTCCTACCCTCAGATGTGCTATGCATGGGTTTTTACATCCAATGGACGTATCCTCGACACCTCCATTAGTTGTCACGACCTCTGAAGTCCTAACATACGATGATGGCGAAGCTATTGGAGCAAATGCTTAGTCTGGGATAGTGGAGGTTTGAAGCCTTCATCGCCACCCCTATGATCTCCACTTAACGACCTTGCCACGGATGAGGAGAGGGCCAAATGCACACCTAGCTACGTGGCCTGCGATAAAACCCTCCTCGTAGGAGGAAGAGATCAGTACAAGGATGATAAACCTCTTAAGACGTCTATCATCATCAAGTGCATGACCACTCTTTTCCCGGTTTCCTCCTATAACCATGTTACCAGACGAAGGAAGGGTTGGGAAAATGTCAGGCACCGGGGCGCAGGCCTTCTTGTCAGATTTTGAGAGATGTGGTCTGAAAGAAGTAGGTCGGTCAAAGGAGGAAGAAAGGCACGTCTGAAATGGTCCAAGTTGGCGACCGATCTAGGTCAGGAAACATAAGGATTGCTTTCATGTACCAGGATAAAGAAAATTCTGTGTTGTCAGCCTGTGCTACCACTCACTACAGTTCCATATTTTTTGTTTATATTTGTAAAATGTGGCAGTAGTTCCACTCTCTATACTGTTAATGCATGATTGTGACTGTAAACAGTTTTTAGGTTTGTTTCAGAGAATAATCTCAGCACTGAAGTATTATAAATGCAGTCCCGATAGGGGGAAAAGAGTTAGCTGGAGGATTGGGAAACCTTCAGGGGGATAAGGTTCTCTATTGTAAAATAAGATCTGATGCCTGTGTTATGAATAAAAATTGCAGATGAAGAGTTGTTTCCTAAGACAGAGATTCATGTGTCGTTGCTTCTTTCAATATGTATTTTCTTTACGTGAAATGTACATCCTGTTTTCATTCCAGTTTGTTGATTTCTTTCATGTCTCTAATTGAGTGTATAACAATTCGAATTTCATACATGCTATGCTCTTCCTATTGTTTCAGACATTTATCAAGTTTTCTTCTAAAGTTGTGTGGAATTCATCTTGTTGGTGCTCCGCACGATGGGATGTTCTCTCTTGTCCTCTAACCACCTGCTAAATATCTCCTGATTGTGATATCGACGGCTATCTTGCCTCTGTCTACAACCCCACACCATTCTTTTCCTCATGCAAATGTTCCCTACTCGGGTTTTCGACTCCATTGCCAATCGTCCCTTTCCTCGATAATCCCACCTGCATCTCACATCACTCTACTTTGTCCCATTCCAGGAGTCCGACCTCCTGACCATCCTTGAGTGAATATCTTATGCGGAGTAAAATATGAAGACAAACGAGAGATCCCTCTTTGAATGCGCAAGGCTGGAGGCATAGTCTAAAGTGGTTAAGCTGTTACCCGAGAGTGGGCCTTCCTTCAACCTTGGGGTTCAATCCCGGCGCTAACACATTCAAACATTCAACTTGTTCGTATTAATTCATGAAGCAGATAGCTTGCAAAGATTAATTGCAAGATTACTTATCTTGAAAACAAGTTGGCTCACAACTAGCTACGTCGCTGCAATTTTCCACCCAACTGTAAGCCAGTGTGCTCATCAATCTCTTAGCATCACTTCCACCCCCGAGTTGGGCATGATTCCACAACGATCTAGGGAACAACAATAGGCTCACATATAGCCCAAATCATGCATCCACAGTCAAGATAACACATAGTTGGGTTTCACAGACTTACACATGCACATAGCCAAAGTTTATACGAGTCACAGCCAAGCCAACAGATGGTTTTATCAGGCTACCAGCCAAGCCAACAAATGGGTTTAATAGGCTACCAGCCAAGACATCCTTCTAATTGGGTTTATCAGGCTTACACAAATAGGGTAATATAATGCTAGGTTTATTAGGCCAATAGCCAATCCAACTAATAGTTGGTTTATCAGACTGCAGTCAGTCAAGCCAACACTCACTTTAAGGACCAACCAAGCCAACAAAATGGGTTTATCAGGATGTCAGCTAACAAGCAAATACACCATTGGGTTTATCAGGCTAAACAACCAAGCCAACATTCACACAAATACACTGATGGGTTTATCAGGCTAAACAACCAAGCCAGCATTCACACAAAGGACCAGCCAAGGATCTCACACAAGGCCAAACACAACACAGCCAAGCCAATAGATGGGTTTATCAGGATTTCAGCCAAGCCATCCTTCAAGTTGGGTTTGTCAGGATTCTAAGGTAGTGGACAGGAAAAATTGCTAAGCTAGTGAGCTCATCCATAGAGCTAAGGACACCTTCACAAGAACTATCTGGCCCAACAACCACGTGGTCTACACACCCAACACAAGGAAGTGTCCCCTTCTCTACTACATTGTCCCTTGGGCTATCCCTTCCCTTCCAGTGCTCTTAAGGATGTGCAGAGCAGGTTCACCAACCACTCTTATATTATTTTGAGGTTCCACACCAGGTTTATCAAGCACATTCTATGTCTCTTCCATTCTTAGTATTACATATAGTTCAGACCAAAACAACAGAGGCATACACAGCAATTGCAAGGTTTTGGGGTTGTAGGAAAAAATCATGGGATCCAAAATCAAAAGTTCCAACTGAGGGCAAACAACCCTTGGGACAAAATTGATTTCACCCAACGATCAATGGATTTTTGTGGCCAAAACGACCTCATCAACCACCCAATTCGTGGGTCTTCTCTTCCATTCATTGTGCAACCACACAATGAAATTCCCCACTATGGGAATCAACACAAACATGACCCAATAGAGATCCCAACCACTGAATGATTTCAAAGCCATTCCCCAACCCTGGGGAAAACACAGGAACTGCAAAACATGAATGGGGAACACACCCCAGCTACAAGGATGCAAGGAAGAGAAAAGCGTGGATGCCCCCAGGCATCACATGCATACAACAACCACAAACATGGGGAAAGAGAGCTCTATGAGCTTCCCACTGCGTGAGGAAAAACCCCCTATGTGAGTGAGGAATCACTGCCTCCTGAGGAATTGCTACCTCCTACCTGCATGAGGAAAGCGACTGGTGTAACAAACTTAAATAATAACAACAACAATATATATATATATATATGAATTATTAATATTAATACATATTGATATTCATAATTAATAATTAATAAACAATTATTAGTCAACTATTGTAAAATGACGCATCCTTTCATGGATGGTATCCAAAGTGCCTTTCCAATTTTAATAATAACAACAACAATATATATATATATATATATATTGTTGTTATTATTTAAGTTTGTTACAACTGGCCTTCATCACGTGAGGGAAAAAAGGGTGAACCCTTTATTGGGCATGCGTTTCATCCAATATGGACGGCCCTGCCAAAAGTGAGGGCTACCCACACCTCCCAAGCCCCAAGTAAATAACTCCCTTCACCCATTTAGATGACCGGGCATAAAAGAAAAAAAGGGTAGTTAAACACTTATGGGTTTTCCCCTTAGAAATGGCTTTTCCTATTGGCTCAAGGGTTTAAATAATTCCCCCTCCTTATTCTTTGTGAAATTATGCCCCCATCTCTTTAACGTTGTGATGCATAGCTAGTCAGGGTATTTTATTAATTAGCATTTTACATGATGTCTCAAACATATTGTGCCTGGCTAGCACATAAACCATCGGCATCGATTTTAATCGCCGATACATAATACACTAAATCCATGGTGGGGCCTTTGCCTTAGGTTCCACACCAGTGATTTTATACAATATTTACATCATATGCATTTTAATACCATGGGGTCAAAACCAGGGTGTTACATTCCCCTCCCCTTTCAATAGCACTGTCCTCAGTGCTTTACAAAAATTTAACAATTGCTACACTAGCACCGCCCTCAATGCTCTGCAATTTTGAACAAAAGGGATGTGCCAATCTCATGGCATCCTCCAGCTCCCAAAATCCTCTTCAGGACCACGGTGCTTATTTTGCACCTTTATCTGTCCACTAGCACAATATGGAACTCATCCAAGTCCTTGCTCGCATGCATCAGCACACACCACATGATCTTTTTCTGGTCTTGGAGAATCCTTCTCCTCAGCTTGGAACATTTATAATTACTTCAGCAACCAACAATACCTATTCTCAAGCCCCAATCAATGAGTCAATTCCCATGTTAGTATTCATAATGTTTTCCAAAATCATAGATGAATCACATGCACATGTATATTGACATAAAATCGACAAGAAGTTGTCAAGTGAAACAAATACCTATTTGCATAAGTATCTTCTTTGGTTGCACAGGTATCTAACTTGGATTTATACAACCATGGAACCAAAAAACCATGACCCACCCCACATAAGGATGGTACTTCTTCTCTGCAATACAGTCCCTTGAGCATACCCACCCTTCCGGTGCTCTCTAGGGTGTGCATTAAAAGGTGGCCAAATTTATGCAAGCCTCAAATCACCTGAAAATACCTCTCAACCGAGGTCTAACAGCTCCATTCTTGAGCCCAACACCTCTCCAGGTGCTTCAATAGCAGTTCTGTTCAAGAGCCTGCACCTCCTCTAGGTGCTTACCGATTTTGGGTGCTTCCTTTCCCAACACCACAATGAATTCAATTCATATGTCAGATTCATTCCTATAATATGCAATCTATAAGAAGATTTCAAAATCATGGCGGCATCATATGCGCATGTATATTTACAGAAAATCAGCAATACCAAAAGTTTAAT
Organism: Pseudotsuga menziesii; assembly: GCA_001517045.1. Taxonomy (NCBI): domain Eukaryota; kingdom Viridiplantae; phylum Streptophyta; class Pinopsida; order Pinales; family Pinaceae; genus Pseudotsuga; species Pseudotsuga menziesii. The sequence goes on from LPNX010596650.1 coordinate 335,494, forward strand.
AAGTAAACCAAATACTTATCTGTATAACATCTCTCAATCGAGATCTGGTCATCCTCGCATCAGAGCCTAACACCCCCTTGTGTGCTCAATGGAATCTCTAGCTTGTAGTCCTATCACCCTTTCCAGTGCTCACCAATTCTCAAGCGCTTCCTTTCTTTTCTAAACACATTCATCCAAGAAGCTATGTATCCAAGTAGATCCTTTCGAGGAGCCATGTACACCTAGTACATCCTTTCGAGGATCTCTATATTCCATACACATCCTTCCGAGAAGCTATGTACTCCAAGGGCATACTTTCATCATCTCACCTGCATTACATACAAGTATGCAGTTTACATGGGATGTCATCATAAAATTTAATCATAGATTTTTAAATCTATATCATGCATACATGATTTCCCAATATCAAAAAATCAATAACATTGATAGTCAAAATAAAAATCTGAGTTCACAATTCTACTCCCTGTACAAGATCATATTTTTGCAACCATGAGGCCATCCTCATATTGTTTGACTTTTGCAAGTGGGAGTACTTATCCCTCACTTACACTTGCTTCCCAAAACCTAGACATACACATGCAACATGCCATCCTGAGACGATTTTAAATAAGCCAAACAATCATACTTAGCAACAGGAAACTTCAAACATCAAGCAATGCAAGACAAGCATATTCATGGTTATCATGATTCAAATCCATCACATGAGATTGCAATCTAAAGTTTCAAAACCTGTTTTCAGTCATGAGATCCTTCTCATAGCACATGGTAGCTTCCTGCGCTGGGTTTCATTGGGCACATCCATACTGCTCTGCTCAGGTCATTCTACATGAGTCTTCAGGGAGTCTCCATATGTATGCCCATACACACAAGGGACATTCCCTCATGGATCTACAAGTTCACATGTAGACTTCCTCATCCTATACATAGACTTATATTTACCTGCAGAATATTCTTCAGTTATCTTCTTGCAATATTGTGCAAGTCCCACAAAATATCTTACATCTGTTACATTTCTTGGAGCAGGCTAACTCACCATGGCCTTAATCTGTTCCGGGTTTTCGATATTCCTCTATCTGAAATAATGTGACCCAAATAATGAATTCATAGAATTCACAATTTCTCAAACTGAAACATTATTCATGAGGCATGTGAATGTAGCTAGTGCATTTGTGAAACCAAATGGTACCACTACAACTCATGAGAGCCATACCTTTCCCTGAAGGTTGTCTTATGAACATCTTCATCCTTGATCCTTACCTTGTTCAACTGTCTAAACCAATACACAACCGGAGTGTATCATCTGTCTCTTTCTCAAACCGAACTGGTGCTCCCCATGGCGACACACTTACCTTGTTATACTTATTTTCCCCTACAAAATCTCTGTTACGGAGAAATTTGCAGTTTTCCTCTGATCGACGAAACTCAGCTAATGCATCGGCTCCATTTTCCTATTCCTTTGGACATCTTCTTCCACTATGTCAGGAAAAAGTTTGGTTTTCATCCTTTGTTGCATCAAAAACATCTTTGACTTTCATCCTCCGCGGGCCTTTCGCCATAGCGAAAAAATTCTGAAGTTTCTCTTGATTGACACTGCCACCACATCATAAAACTTATGAAATTCCTTCTGACCGATGCCATCACCACATCGAAAAACCTTCTGCCTTTATTCTGGCCAAGCCCTTCGTCGTATGTAGTGCCTTTCTTTTCCTTTATTTTTCGTTACGCATCGGCTCATTTCTCCTTTCTCCGGCGCCAGGCGTCGGCTTGCCTCAGCCAACATGCATCAGCTCAAACCCCCAGAGTCTTCTGCTGCATCGGAAAATTTCTAAGCCTTCTTCCACCATTGCAGAAAACCTTTAGAATTTTCCTCCACTGCGCATCAGCAAAAGTTTCAACTTCTACCCGATACGCATCGGGTCCAATTTTCTTTCCCTGCCGACACACGCCGGTTATATTCCGATCAGTCCTTCTGCTGGTGAATTTTTCCAAGCATTTCCACCGTAGCGAAAAAATGTCCGACTTCCATGCGTCATTGTGGCTCGAATTGAAACTTCCACCCACCATGTCAGAAACATTTTCAACTTCATCCACCATGCGGATCAAACAATAAAACCTATCCACTGGCAAACTTGCCAAAACTGCCGCTGATTCCATACTTAGAAAAAATTCTTCAAACCTTTTTCTACATCCTTTCCCCTTCAATATAAAATGGTTTTCTTACTGCCAGTGAATTCTAGGTGGCCCCCATCTGCTCTGTCGAAAAAAATAGGCAATCATAGCCGCTATTGCAGAAAACATTTTTCCTTCCACCCGATGTTCCAGCGGAGACTTCCCTCATCGACTCCCTTCCAACGATGTAGCCGATGCTATCGACACAAATCTACCAACCCATACGACACTATCGCAATTGCTTTTGTCATCCCAGCAGACAAGGGAGGATTTTTCTCCAACACATAGAAATATTTTTGAATATTTTTCCTCTTCCTCCTTGTTGGCCCCATCTTTCCAATGCATCCACTGAATCGTCTTGCCTCTTGGAAACCCAGTTGTTGCTGCAGCTCCTTCCTCTTTTTTCTATCATTTTCGCTGTGGCTTCCTTCAGAAAACACAACCTCAACTGTGGCTCGCTTCACCTAACCCAGCCAACACTGTCGAATCAATCTTCCTCGCTCGTTGGAAAAATTTCTGCCTTTCTCCCAATCGGGTCGTCCACTGTAGCGGAAACATTTCCAACTTTCATCCTATTGGCAACTGGCCAAGTCTTCCACCACGTCAAAAAAAGGTTTCAGCTTCCATCCGCCATCGTGGCTCAAAATTCATCTTCTTCCCACCGACAAGCCAAAACTTAGAATAATTTTGTTTCTTCCTTCGTCTTCTTCTTCAGTGGCGAAAATATTGAATTCCTACTGCCATTACAGCTCAAGTCTTCGACTTGTACCCGTCGTGCATCGGCTCTTCTCAACTGACATGTGTTAGCTTGACTTCAGCTAACTGAGCCGATACATACTTTGAAAATTTAGAAAAAAATTTCCTTCTTGTTGGCTCCATCTTGCCAACGCGGCCGCCATGTCGGATCTCCTTCATCTAACCCAGCCAACGTATCGGCTCATCTTCAATCATCACAGCTGACAAGGGAGATTTCTCTCCAATACTTAGAAAAATTTGGATTTTTTGTTGTTGTGGCTATTGTTAGTTGGACACATAAGTTGATTCTTCATGTCCCATTGAGGCCCAAAGCTGCAACCTTGAGCTTTGATACCACACTGTCACATCCTCACCCCTCATCCCGATGATGGAGAGGAGGAAACCTTCTCACTGCTGTTGTCAAATGGGAAAACTAGCCCAATGAACATAAAAACAGAAACATCCATTGGATTAAAAACATAACAGATGCATAAATCATTAACGTGCATTAAACATGAATATATACACAGATGCATAGTGCATTCTACATTGGAATAAAAACTCATTCGTTAAAATATTCAAACATTCAACTTGTTCATATTAATTCATGAAGCAAATAGATTCCAAAGATTAAGCACAAGAATACTTATATTGAAAATAAGTTGGCCCGCAGCTAGCTATGTCACTACAATGTTCAACCCAATCGTAGGCCAGTGTGCTCATCAATCTCTCAGCATCACTACCACCCCTGAGTTGGGCATGATTCCACAAGGATCTAGGGAACAACAACAGGCTCACACATAGCCCAAATCATGCATCCATAGTCAAGCAAACACACAGTTGGGTTTCATAGAATTACACAGGCACATAGCTAAAGTTAATACCAGTCATAACCAAGCCAACAGATGGGTTTATCAGGCTACCATCCAAGAAAAAATATGGTTTCAGGCTACCAACCAAGCCATCCTTTCAGTTGGGTTTATCAGGCATACACAGATAGGGTAATATACTGCTAGGTTTATTAGGCCAATAGCCAAGCCAGCTAACAGTTGGTTTATTAAAATGCAATCAATCAATCCAACACTCACTTTAAGGACCATCCAAGCCAACACAGTGGGTTTATCATGCTATCAGCTAACAAGAAAATACACCGCTTGGTTTATCAGGCTAAACAGCCAAGCCAACATTCACACAAATACACTGCTGGGTTTATCAGGATAAATAGCCAAACCAACATTCACACAAAGGACCAGTCAAGGATTTCACACAAGGAAAAACAAAACAAGACACAACCAATCCAACAGATGGGTTTATCAGACCATCAGCCAAGCCATCCTTCAAGTTGGGTTTTTCAGGATTCTAAGGCAGTGGACAGGAAGAATCGCTAAGCTAGTGAGCTCATTCATGGAGCTAAGGACACCTTCACAAGATCTATCTGGCCCAACAACCACACAGTCTATGCACCCAACACAAGGAAGTGTCTCCTTCTCTACTCCATAGTCCCTCGGGCTACCCCTTCCCTTCCAGTGCTCTTCAGGATGTGCAGAGCAGGTTCACCAACCACTCTTATCTTATTGTGAGGTTCCACACCAGGTTTATCAAGCACATTCTATGTCTCTTCCACTCCTATTCTTGCATACAGTTCAGACCAAAACAAAAGAGGCATACACATCAATTTCAAGGTTCTGAGAATGCAATATAACATCATGGGATCCAAAATTAGAAGTGCCAACTGAGGGAAAACAACCCTTGGGACAAAATCGATTTCACCCAATGATCAATGGATTTTTGTGGCTAAAACGACCTCAACAATCACCCAATTCGTGGGTCTTCTATTCCATTTGTTGTGCAACCACACAACGAAATTCCCCAGTGTGGGAATCAACACAAACAGGACCCAACACAGATCCCAACCACTGAATGCTTTCAAAACCATTCCCTAGACCTGGTGAAAACACAAGAACTGCAAAACGTGAATGGGGAACACATCCCAGCTCCAAGGACACATGGAAGAGAAAATAATGGATTACCCCAGTCATCACGCGCATACAACAACCACAATTGTGGGGAAAGAGAGCTCTACGAGCTTCCCATTGCATGAGGAAAAACCCCCTATGTGAGTGAGGAGATCACTACCTCCTGAGGAATTGCTACCTCCTGCCTGCATGCGGAATGCGGCTGGACTCCATCACGTGAGGGAAAAGCAAGTGAACCCTTTCTTGGGCATGCTTTTCGTCCAAGCCTAATGACCCTTCCAGAAGTGATGGCTGCCCACACCTCCCAAGCCCCAGGGAAATAATTTCCTTCACCCACTTAGATGACTGGGCATAAAAGACAAAAAGGGTAGTTATCCACTTATGGGTTTTCCCCTTAGACATGTATTTTCCCATAGGCTCAAGGTTTTAAATAATCCCCCCTCCCTATTCCTTATGAAATTATGCCCCCATCTCTTTAACGTTTCTACGCGTAGCTAGTCGTGGTATTTTATTAATTAGCATTTTACATGATGTCTCAAACATATTGTGCCTGGATAGCACATAAACCATCGACATCAATTTTGATCGTCGATACATAATACACTAAATCCATGGTGAGGCCTTTGCCTTGAGCTGCACACCATGATTTAATGCAATATTTACATCATATGCAATTTAATACCATGGGGTCATAACCAAGGTGTTACAAGTTGTCAAAGAATTTTAGGAATATATCTACAAAAAAATGGTTGTATATTTCGACGATTGAACAAAATACTCTATGTTGAAAAACCACTGTAAATGGCTAAGACTTATGCTAAAAAGATTTCGACATATCCAATTATCTCCAAATATCAAGAAGTGTACATTTGCAAATCCAATAGGAATCCTACTGGGACATGTAGTATGTAGTGAAGGAATTAAAGTTGATTATGCAAAAATTAAAATTATTCTCGACTTAAAACCACCAGTAAATCCTAAACAATTAAGAGTTTAACTCATACGTACAAGATATTATAGAAAATTCATTCGGCATTATTCTAACATGACCTGCCCACTAGAAGAACTACTAAAATAAAGTCAGGTTTACGAGTGGACCGACGAATGTGTTGCATCGTTCGACATCTTAAAAAAAAATTAGTCAAATCACCCATACTATGATTTCTAAATTGGTCAATCAAATTTCATGTACATACCGATGCGTCGGGAATATCAATCCGAACAATCCTAACTCAACCTAATGATGATGGAATGGACCATCCAAACACATACAACAATAGGAAATTAAACAAAGCTGAGAGGAACTACTTGACAATGGAAAGAGAGGAACTTGGAATGGTATTCACACTTCAAAAATACCGACACTATTTACTTGCTAATCCATTTGTGTTCTACATAGACCATTAGGAATTAAAATACCTAGTAAACAAACCATTACATCATGGAATAATTTGCCAATGGTTGCTATTATTTCAAGAGTTTGATTTTGAAATCATCGTTCGGCTAGGAAAAAAATGTCAAACTCGACCACTTATCAAGAATCGACATTGTCGAAGAACTGACTAGAATTGAAGACTACCTACCAGATGCCCATTTATTTTGAATTGAGGTTGTGTCTTCCAACTTAGTAGAAATTGCTCAATTCCTAGAGGAAGGCCAAGCACCAGAAGGGATGAGTGATAAAAAGAAGAAGATATTGACAATGAAAGCTGCACCTTACACCATAGTAAATGTATTTCTTTACAAACTTAGATGAGACGGTGTCTTACGACGATGTGTTCTCAACCACAAAAGAGAAAATATAATTAATGAATCACACTACGGTCCAGCTGGAGGACGTTATCAGGCTAACATGACAGCAAGAAAAATCCAACAGTTGGGATTATGGTGGTTGACCATACACTGGGATTGCCGAGAATTTGTGAACAAATGTGACCGATGCTAACGACTAGGTCTGCCTCTACAACGCATTGAAATGCCTTTAATATCAGTAAACCCAAACTTAAAATTTGAAATTTGGGATATTGATTTCATAGGGAAATTTCTAATACTGGCTAGATGAACAGAAGCATGATATACCATCATAGTAGTTGAATATGTTACCAAGTAGGAAAAGGCAGAACCAGTTGAATCTTTCTCAAGTGAGATAGCCTCTAAATTTATATACGAGAACATCGGCACATGATTTGGGTGTCCAATGACCTTGATCAGTGATCAGGGGTCACATTTTTTAAACAAAACAAGTGCAGCTTTGAAAAACAATTCATGATCGAGCATCAAAAAAGTACAACGTATCACCCTCAATCTAATGGTGCAATTGAATCTTTAAAAAAAAAAATTAACCAGAGGATTTAAAAAAATATTTAACACTGACAAATATGATTGGGATGACAAGATACCTATTTTTTTATGGGCATACAGAACGACATACAAATGTTCGACAAGTCAAACACCATTCTGACTTGTCTATGGACAGGAAGCAGTTGTCCCTTGCACTTTTGCCAAACAACCCCCCTAATTGCCGACATATTATACATCAATGTTGAAAATTCCAGAAAAGAAATATTAATGCAACTATCTAAACTTAAATAACACCGACTAATCACAATACAATACCAAAAAATCCAAAAACTACAACAAAAATCCTGGAATGATAGAAATATCATAAATAAAAATCCGTCGGTTGGAGACCTAGCATTAGTATACAATAGTTGAGTAAAAGGAAAACCTAAGAAACTATACACTAAGTGGATGGATCCATACATTGTGGAAGAAATCAACACTAACGGATCAATCCAACTAAAAACACTACAGGGGAATGTTTTTCAAAAAATGGTTAATGGGGCCTGACTAAAACGATATAAAGCTTAAAAAAAATGGTTGTGTAACTATAAACAGTTGAAAAAAAAACTATAAAAATCTAAAACAAAAACAAGAAAAAATTAGTGTAAATAACCGGTATGAGATGATCGTGAATCAATTCTTTCGACAAGGATGAGGCAGGAAGCAATAAAACACAAATTGGGAGATACAATCATCAACATGAGCAGAGCAGGAATGAGGAATTCTGATCACTTCAACATTACCTATTGGTTCATCCCACAATACTGAGGGGGGGTGAATTAGTATTGACCCTTCTTCAATTAAAACATACAATAATAAACAATTAAGGCACAGATTTTATCGTGGAAACCTCAAAGAGAAAACCACCAACACAAACTCATTAATAAGATGAATTTTAAAAAATTGTTTATCTGCTACTACAAAAAGGATGCAAAGCACACCCTAGGTTTTTCCTGCAACTATAGACTAGGATGCTCCAACACCCCTATGGTCTTTATGCCTACTTCTACAGACAAGGATTCTATGATATCCTATTCTCCAGCTACGACTAGAAAGGAGGATTCGACCCCCTGCAGACCTGTGGCCTGCCCTAGCACCACCCTACCACCCTAATCTAATTTTATCAGACTTTTGGAATATCAGTAAACTATTCACTTTGGACTCTATCAAACTTACTGACAGAGACTATTAATTCTTTACATATTCATTCATTTAAATACCCTATACTTACTTCATATCAACACAACTCTTCATTGTTGCGCTCTTTCATTTTGGATCATGATATTTTATTTACTGACACACCCAATCATCATCCAATCACTCAATCATCGCATATTCTTCATCAATGGAAATGTTTTGTTCTTCCCAAGGCCCAGAATTTGTTTCCACAACCATGTTTATCGTCGTCTAGTGTTTCCTCACTCTCCTTCTCCAGATACAATCCAGACTGCTGATCTTATATTCGAATCTCTTTGGACTGTTGATCTAATCTACATATTTCTTCTTGAAATCATATTTCCCCAACACGGTTTCCTCATTAAAGAATCCCCACCGTTGATTTTTGTCAGACATTTTCCTGACTGTTGATCTTCTATTTTGAGGGATTTGGGATGTCAACTGTCTATTTTTTCCTTTTCGCAAACTCCTTTCTACATGCTCCTTTCCGCAAGTTCCTTTCTGCACCATCAATATTCTTTAGAAGAACTAATAATAGTCGTCTGATCTTTCCAGATTGCGGGATGCGGGATGCCCGACCAACTTTCCAAAGTTTCCTCCCCGTAACTTTCTTTCTGCACGTTCCTTTCCGCACCGTTGATATGCTTTAGCAGAACTAATCTCAGTCGTTCGATCTTTCTAGATTGCAGGATGCTCGACCAAATTTCCAAAGTTTCCTCCCTGTAACTTTCTTTCTGCATGCGGCTTGTGGGATGCTTGACCAACTTTCCAAATTTTCCTCCCTGCAAATTTTCCTCCGCAATCTTTCCAACTGTCAGATCTTTGTGGCCTTCTCTACGACCGTCAATTTACGTTTTGGTGTGGATCTCACAAATCTTTGTAGATTTTTTATCTCCCTTGCAACTTTCACAACGGATCTCTCTTGGACCGTCAGTTCTTCGCTTGTGGACTCAATGCCCACCATCCATTTTGATCTTTTACAGATTATACAAAACCAATCCTCATTCAACTTACTATAGGGTTATTTATTTGTCATTCCTTTGTTATCCTGGATACCTGCAACCTTCAGTCTGCCACCATCTCCACTGATTATTCCTTTGTCATTTGTGAAAACTTTTGACATCAATGACAACTATATGGTCAACAATATACCCCTTTGGCATTGATGGCAACCTATAAACATTCTCCCCCTTTGACAACAATGACAAAGGAAATTTTATGTCTGACAGCTCCCCCTGTTAGCATTTCTCCCCCTAAGATTGAGTTACCTCCTCTTGGTAATTTTGTAACAGAATTACTCCCATTTTCTATCTAAGATGATCAAAGGCTTCCTTAGGTAGTGGTTTGGTGAAAATGTCAGCAATCTATTCTTTTGTGTCAATGTATTTTAATTTGATAGTTTTTTGAGATACCTGTTCTCTTAGATAGTGATACTTGATTGGTATATGTTTTGTCTTAGATTGCATGATAGGATTTTTAGACATATTTATAGCACTAGTGTTATCACATTTGATCATTGTTGGATGTTCATATTTTACAAGTATATCTTCTAGGGTTTGTCTCATCCAAATAACTTGAGTGCAACATGAGGCGGAAGCAATATATTTTGCTTCTGCTGTAGAGAGTGAAATAGAGGATTGTTTTTTACTTTACAATGATACTAAACAATTTCCCAGAAAAAATGTTGCTCCACTAGTACTTTTTCGATCATCAACACTTCCTACTCAATCTATGTCAGTAAACTCCTTTAGGGCAAAGTATTTTCCTTTCAGATACCATAAACCGTACTCCATAGTGCCTTTAGATATTTGAAAATCCTTTTTACTGTGGTTCCATGTGTTTCCTTGGGATCTGACTAGAATCTAGCTACCAATCCAACATCTTGCATCACATCTGGTCTTGTGGCTGTTACATATAACAAACTGCTAATTATGGATCTAAACATGGTATGATCTACTTCCATAGATTCATCATCCTTACTTAACTTGCAACCGGTGACCATTGGAGTACCCACAGGTTTGGAATCTTCCATTTTAAACTTTTTCAACATATCTTTGATGTACTTAGTTTGAGAGATGAAAATTCCTTCATATATTTGGTAAACTTGCAATCCTAGAAATAAAGTTAATTCCCCCAACATTGACATTTCGAATTATTTCCTCATTTCAGAGGAAAAATATACACTTAGGATTTGAATATTGCTTCCAAATATGATATCGTCCACATAGACAGCAACAATGATCATGTTTTTATCTTCGATCTTTAGGTAAAGATTACTTTCAATGGCTCCTCTTTTAAAACCTTGTTTTTTTAAGTAGCTATCTAGTCTTGAAAACCATGCTCTTGGAGATTATTTGAGACCATAGAGAGCCTTTTTCAGTTTACAAACATAGTCATTGTTCTTTGATAAGAGAAACCCTTCAGGTTGTTCAATATATACTTCTTCTTCTAGTTTTCCATTTAGGAATGCAGACTTGACATCCATTTGATATACTTTGAATTTTTTTATGGCATGACAGTTCTAAAAACATTCTGATTGCTTCAAGTCGAGCTACAAGAGCATAAGTTTCTTCAAAATCAATACCTTCCACTTGGGCATACCCCTTACAAACCAATCTTGCTTTGTTCCTTATTACTTGTCCATCTTGATTGAACTTGTTTTTAAAAATCCATTTGGTTCCTACAATGTTCTTATCTTTAGGTCTTGGGACAAGTTCTCAGGTCTCATTTTTCTCAATCTGGTCTAGTTCTTCATTCATGGCTTTGAGCCATTCATCACTTTTGTTGGCTTCTGTAAAGTTCTTGGGTTCTACTATTGATAGTAGGGCTTGTTCAACACCTGGTAGTTGTCTTCTTGCTTTAACTCCAACATTTTTATTACCCATGATCTGTGATTCTAGATAATCCTTTTGTATCCTTCTAGATCCAGTTTTAGTGTCAAATCTAGGGAAGTCTTCTTCATCTTCCTGTGTATCTTCCTCCTCTTTGTATTTTTTTTGTTATGAATGCTCTTGTCCTTTTGCAATTCTTCTATCTTGTCATCCCATGTATTAATATTGTCAAGATCTTCCTCTTTCCTTGGTTTTACATCATCTACTTTTACATCATCACTTTCTACAATTTTATGTAACCTTCTATTGAAACATCTATACGCCTTTTTGGTGGATGAATATCCTAGAAATATCCCTTCGTCAATCCTAGAGTCAAACTTTCCAAGGTCATCCTCGTTTCTTTTGATGTAACATCTACTGCCAAACACTTTAAAATATTTGACTGATGCTAGTCTTCCATACCATAATTCGTAGGGGGTCTTATCCTTTTTCACTATGAGTTGCCCTCTGTTAAGTATGTAAACAACTGTGTATATAGCTTCTCTCAAAAAAGAATCTGACAATTTTGCTTCATTAAGCATTGTTCTAGCATCTTCTTGGACTGTTCTATTTTTCCTTTCAACAACCCCATTCTGCTGAGGAGTTTTTGCAGCTGAAAATTGTCTTTTTATTCCATGACTCTCATGGAACTCATTGAATTCATTGGAAGTAAATTCTCCCCCATTATCTGATCTAAGACATTTGATTTTCATACCTGATTCATTTTCAGCCATTACCTTGTAGATTTTAAATTTTTCAAAAGCTTCTGATTTTTATTTAAGGAATGACACCCAGGTCATCCTTGTGTAATCATCTATGAGCAACATGAAATAGTGATCTCCTTGCATACTTTTAGTTCTGGTTGGTCCACAAATATCTGTGTGTATTATTTCCGTAGGGTGTGAGGTCATATGTTCTTTCATTTTAAAACTAGCTCTGTTTTGGTTCCCATGATGACAATGTCTACATACAGAGTTTAGAGGAACTATAATTTTAGGTAGATCTCTTACAGCTTCCTTCGTGCTTATTTTGGAAAGATTGTCAAAACTTAAATGTCCCAACCTTCTGTTCCATAACCAAGTTTCATCTACCATACTTAAGTAACTTTGGTTTTAATTTTCCAAGATGTATACATTCTTTGTATTTCTCATGGCAATGCCAACAACCTTTTTTGATTTCTTATTCTTGATTTCACATTTTTCTGAGTCAAAGATACAAATGTGTCCTTGATCGCATGTTTGACTTACAAGGAGAAGATTAGGTTTGAGTTTTTCAACTAGAAATTTTTTTTATGCTTTGATCTTGTTGTTGACAACAGCTGTTCCTTTGCCAATTATTTTGGAGAACAAACTATCTCCAAAAGTGACTTTTACCTTATTGTCCTTTAGTGTAATGAATTTTCTTGGGTCACCGGTCATATGTTTTGAACAACCACTGTCCAAGTTCCATAAGTTTTGGATTTTGGTCGCACATAAAGAAATCATGGAACTTTCCTTATCTTCTTTTTCTCTCCAATACTTCTTTTTTTTGGTGTTTTGAGATTTGGTTGTAACAATATTATTTGTAGAAGCCTTCAGTTTACAATCTCTCACTATATGTCCATGGTTATTACATTTATAAAATTCTATGTCATATCGTTGGAGTAGTGTAAAAAGATTCTTAATTCCCTTCAACTTATCATTTGATGACTTTTTATTGTATTCAAAATCTTTTCTTCCAATTATTCAATGTAAAGCTTTATGACCAAAATTATGACACGAATAGCAGTAACCTAGGAAGATCTATAGATATCTATTTGGTTTCTTGGGTGCTATATTATTTCCATTTTTATCCTATGAGATTGAGCCTGTTTTCTTGCTTCCTTCCCTTTTAGATGGAGTCTTTAGTACTTCAGCATAGCTTTTCTTACTTCCTTCTTGATTATTGATAGGAAAACTCTCTTGCTTCTTTTCTTTAACGAACCCCAAACTAGAATTATCACTTAATGGTATTTTCCTACTTAGAATGTCATCTAGAATCCTTGAGTTGTTCTCAAACTTTCATTTGATAGATCCTTCATCAAGCTTTCTCTTGAATTGCATGATCTCTTTTGCAATTTTTTTAGACTCCTGTATTCTTTCTTTTAGTTGTAGGTTTAGGTCCTCCTCAACCTTTTTGGACTCTAGAAGATGAGCTTCCAACTGGCTGATGATAAGATTTGACTGTCTGTTCTTCTTCCTACATTTCTCAAGTTCTTCAAGGGCGCTAAGTTCTACTTCACCTTCTACATCTACATCACTATTTGAGGCTTGTTTGGCAGATGTGCATTGCATAACTTTAGTAAATACCAATTGTGTTAAACCATTTATTTAGAGCTTTGGCAATGTCTTCATATTCTCCTAGTTCAACTATGTCTGTAGGGTATTGGTTTCCAATGTTAAGTTCCTTTTCAATTGCTGCCCAAAATTTCCATCCTAGGGACAATAGATAACACCTCATTCTAATACTCCAGTATGCATAATTCTCTCTGGTAAATAGTGGAGGTTTGTTAGTGGACAATCCTTCTTGTTGATCCATTGTGTTTCTTGAATGGGATCTTCCTTCCAGTGGTTAAGCTGTTGTGAAGGAACCTGCTCTGATACCAATTGTTGGTTTATCCCACAATACTGATAGGGGGGGGTGAATTAGTATTGACCCTTTTTTAATTAAAACACATAATAATCAACAATTAAGACACAAATTTTATTGTGGAAACCTCAAAGAGAAAACCACCAACACAAACTCATTAATAAGATGAATTTTACAAAAAAATTTATCTGTTACTACAGAAAGGATGAAAATCACACCCTAGGTTTTTCCTGCAACTATAGACTAGTATGCTGCAACACCCCTATGGTTTTCCTACCTGCTTCTACAGACAAGGACGCTACGACACCCTGTTCTCTAGCTACAATTGGAAAGGAGGCTTTGACCCCCTGCAGACATGTGGCCTGCCCTAGCGCCACCCTGCCACCCTAATATGATTTTCTCAGACTTTTGGAATAGCTATAAACTATTCACTTTGGACTCTATTAAACTTACTGACATAGACTATTAATTCTTTACATATTCATTCATTTAAATACCCTATACTTACCTCATATGAATGAAACTCTTCATTGTTTCTCTCTTTTGTTTTGGATCGTGACTATTTATTTATAGACACACCCAATCCTCATCCAACCGCTTAATCGTCACATCTTCTTTAGCAATGGAAACGTTTCATTCTTCCCACGGCTCAGAATTCATTTCCGTAGCCCTGTTATCATCATCTGGTGTTTCTGCACTCTCCTTCTCTAGATATAATCTGGACTGTTGATCTTATATCTGAATCTCTTTGGACCATTGATCTACTCTACATATTTCTTCTTGAAATCGTATTTCCCCAACACGGTTTCCTCATCAACGAATCCCCATCGTTGATCTTCATCGGGCATTTTCCTGACCATTGACCTTTTATTTTTTGGGATGTGACATGTCGACTATCGGTTTTTTCCTTTCCGCAAACTCCATTCCGCACGCTCCTTTCCGCAAACTTCTTTTCGCAAGTTCCTTTCTGCATCGTCAATCTACTTTAGAAGAACTACTATCATTTCTCTAATATTTCCATATTGCAGGATGCAGGATGCAGGATGCTTGACCAAATTTCCAAAGTTTCCTTCCCACAACTTTCTTTCTGCATGTTCCTTTTCACATCATCAATCTACTTTAGCAGAACTAATCTCAGTCGTCCAATCTTTCCAGATTGCAAGATGCAAGACGCAGGATGCTCGACCAACTTTCCAAAGTTGCCTCCTCGCATCTTTCCAAAGTTTCCTTCTCGTAACTTTCTTGCTGCATGCAGCTTACGGGATGTGGGATACGAGATGCGGGATGCTTGACCAACTTTCCAAAGTTGCCTCCCCGCAACTTTTCCTCCGCAATCTTTCAAACCGTCAGATCTTTGTGACCTTCTCTATGATCGTTGATTTAATTTTTGGGGCGAATCTCATGGATATTTGTAGATCTGTTATCCTCCTTGCATCTTTCGTCATGGATCTCTCTTGAACCATCATATCTTCGTCCGCAGACTCAATCCCCACTGTCCATTTTGATCTTTTGTGGATTATACAAAATTCGATCCTCATTCAACTTGTTATAGGGTTATTCGTTTGACATTCATTTGTTATTATGGATACCTGCAACCTTCAGTCTGCCACTATCTCCACTGGTTATTCCTTTGTCATTTGTGAACACTTTTGACATCGATGACAACTATATTCTCAACACTAATGACACCATCACGATCTAGAAATATGCTCACATAAAGAAGAAAAAATGGTTCAATCAAGTAATCATGAACACCGACACCTAGAGCAAAAAATATGGCATGCCTCAAAAGAAACATCAAAAACCCATCTTTTGCAGTTAATTCCACCACCAAAACCGTAATTAATACCACCAACCACTATGCCTTCTCCCGCTCCAAACATTTCTGCTATAAATACCGCATTGGAAGAGACTTGGATTTCATTCTGCAAAGAACTTGAACACTAGAGCACCCGAACAATAGAACACATCTTACCACCTTCTAAACTAGAGAATTTGACCGATGCAATGGCACCAAAGAATTTGACCACAACCACCAAGTCTGCAATAAACAAGCTTAAATAGCTGGAAAGAGACAACACACCTCTAGAGAGTTGATTGCAAAACATTCGCAATGCCAAAGTAATCGAGCAGTAGTGGAACAGGGTTTGGAAGGAAATCATGGAATGGGGATCAGAAATCACTAGTGACCTAATGGATAGTTTCGTAAGGACAAAATAAATTATTGCAAAATTCATCATCAATCGATACCATAATGGGAAGTTCTACTTTGACACACCCGTTGAAATCACTAGCGACCTAATTTATCATATTACTGGATTATTAAACAAAGGAGAACCTATACCTATTATATTAAACTTGGCCCTAGTCAAAGACCTAACCAGTACACCATCTGGAAAAAACTCAAGAGGACTAATAGTCAACCAAATCTTATATGCCACACAAACGATAGCCATAAAAATTATCTCCATGGCTCTCACAAGTACAGGAATAGGTTCCAACCTCAAACTAGACATGCTTGATGTAATCCAAAATGTGGAAACAACAAGGAAATTATACCACTGGGTTGAACACCTTGCTAACATAATTAAGCATATCTATGTAAAATTCCAAGAGGAGTGCACCCAAATCTAGTTTCCTTCACTGATAATCTGGATAGCTATGTACCATCTTCGACTAGTCAGATATACAATCAACCATGTGGAACTTCAAATCATTCACCCCGAATGGTTGCTAAATGGGAGAAACAACAACAAAAATATGGCTAGATACATGGTTTCAGACCCTAAAAATCAAAACACCTCGATGGAAAGTACCTCAAAATATCTGACGAAGTCTACCACTGACCGCACACATCCAACTTGAGTTGGACTACACGTCGGTCTAGTACTTACAAGGTGTTGGGGGCACAACAAGAGAACTCGACTTCTATCCTTCAGTTGAGGAGATATTCAATGAAATTAGCTAGAAATCCAATACCATATTGGATATACCCTCGATAGGGAGAAGCTTCGATCAACGAATGGCCAAACCCTTAACCGACACGAAAAAAGATGAGGATTATGAAATCTGTGTTCATCTCAACACCTTCACTCTTGACCGTGACAACCCTGGTGACATCAACCCACTAAGGATTGCACTAACATCTCCACAGTAGCCACAACAGAAAACATATCATACTGATTAAAGGACCCAATATGATACTCCTCTTCTAGAATATGCCCTCTCTAAGAAGAATATATGTTGAGTGGTCAACAAATTGTTTAAATCTCGACACAATAGGAAGAGTACAATAAAAGGAAAGCAGAAACATAAGATCATTCTTCAGTATCCAACTGGAGATGAAAATGAATAATTATTTGATAGTGTAACTCATATCTTGGAGTATGTAGCTAGAAAAAAAATCCTAGTTGACGAACAATTAGGTAGGTTTATCACAGAGGAGGAGTAGCGACCAAACCGACCAGACAAAACCCAAAAGAAATTTAAGTTTTCTATGACACCATCTATTGATCTCACCCATAACCCACCACCTTCATCCCTAACCCCAGTTGTAGAAGAAGAAGTAATATCGACATCGACAACCACCACATCCCTATCCCTAATTCATCCATATTTTCATAAATTACCATCACTACTCAAAGATCGCATTCAAAAATATAACGAACTCCTACAATTTATCAGCAATCACCATCTCTCTTCCTTGATTGTAAAAAACTAACAATAAAAATACCGGTCTTAGCCATGGAAGCATCGTAGTCCACTGTAATCGTACACAAAATTTTCGACATTCCACATTCATCCATTCTGGAAGCACAAGTTGTTGGGTACACTGAAACTATTGTACAAATAAATCCTGACTCAACCAGCAACATTATGGCCGAGCAAACTTCTTTGTTTACCCCTCGACCTGTCGACCAATCGACTACACCACAACACCCTCCACTTATTGAACGCTTCACCATCGACCCCATTATCAAACCTATCGAACCTATGAATACTATATTACTGTCGAATTCCATACTGATTGTATTTCCACCAACTTCCTACCAACCATTACCACAAGAGGAAATAAGCTTGCTCATCGATTCCAATTTACATCCTTCACCTATTTCACCCCTTCCACTATCACCACCTGTCACCAATATCAGCAATTTCCCCGACATTACCCGCACCAACCGCCCTAGTCCTATTATTACTACCCCAATTATTGAGCAAACCAAGAAAGCAACATTAGAAATCCTACCATAACAGCTAATAGAAACCAACTGACAGAGCAAGAGAAGGAACTGTAGAAAATAAAATAGAGAAAAGAAAAGAAAAAGCATAAAAATAACAACTACAACAGTCACAGTAGCAGACACCCCTATTAGTTCATCTAGATTAGTTTGGTCCAACGGCTATAATTAATCCACAGAAATCCAAAGAAGAAGATCTGGATCTATTGACAGATGCAATTAATAAGAAATATAAACACAGAAGAGTGAAGACCAAAGAACAAATCAAGAAGCTAAAAGCATAGAAGAATGAATTTTTATCCAAGTGTGAGAGCTTGGGACAACATTTTATTCCAATTCTAGAAGGGACCGACTCGGACAAACCCCTCGACAAATCATGTATCATTTTTGAAAGCGTTGTGTTGACATTGCAAGAGCAGTTGAAAGAGAGGTGACAACATCAGGATAAGGAAACCATTGTTTTACTCTGAAATCAATTTACAACATTTACTGAATCCTACAACCTGTTGATACAATATGTTGCAGAATCTGCTGTCACCACAGATGTATTGCAGAACTAGTATACTTACTACGGTCAGGTGTTTGAAGAAATGCAAAAGACCCGTGAACTCATTAGTTTACTGCAAAACCACTGACCAGTCGCTAGTGAAACAATAGCGCATACTATTGATGATCAACTCATTCTGGAAACTAATAAACTTGAAAATTTGGAAAGATAGGAACATCAGTGGATCAGTCAGGCCCGAGCTAGTCTATCCAATATCGACAAAATCAAGTCACAACTGCAATGACTGCTTTCTATTGTTGAGGAAAAGATGCAACTCTTGGGGACTGACATGATTAATATTATAGACTTAGATATGCATAAAAATATGGAGAACTTATTGAGTGTCAATAATATTACCATAGACATACAAAATGCACTCCATGCTTGGAAAGAATTCCAACATCAATTATCAATATCTATTGAGGCTATTGTAGAAGCGTGTGTTCAACAACAACCATCCACTAGTCAAAACAATCCATAGTGAAGAACAATACAAGATCATAGCTACTTAGAAAGAGAGTTTTTCATCTCTCCATTTATTCGAGACGAAGAAATATTTTGAGGTGGGGGAGATGTTGGAGGATCCTAAGTTGGCTAGTTGACTAGGTCCTTCATCCGCTTAGTTGTAAAATAGTAGACTATGTTGACCTCATAGGTCGTGTCGGTTAGTTGAACCGACAAGTAGTTATGTAACTGATTGGGAATCTTATATATCGACTATAGATACAGATAAAGACTTGGTTCGGTTGGATGTATGAACCCCCTTGTGTTCTTGAATAATATAAGCATTGTTATTCTGTCTACCATTCCTTGTCTCTTGTTTATATCATTGTTTGTAAGAATCTATAATATGTATCATTGGTAACCTTGTAGTCTAAATGATTACAACATCAGCCATAAACTCATCTTACATGATATTAATGTACATTCCTTATCCTATGTTTGAACCAAATGTTCTTATTTCCTCTTCTCGGAATTGTCAAGTGATAGAGAGATGTTTTTGTGGTAGTCACAGTCATCAGAATCTCTGCATATTCTCCACTATATTTTGGATTTCTTAGATCTTGTATTATTCCTACTGCTCAAAACCTCATATTTTCTGGAGATAAGTTCTTGTGCATGAACAAAAAATATTGGAGATACCCCAACATCATATTTAAGATCTGTTGACCCTAGGAAAATTTAGATAGAATAGTGATCAGAAAGATGAATATTCCACTTGCAAGATGAGTAAAAGATGTGACAGAAGGAGCCATAATGGAAGAGGAATAAAGCAAGTCAAAAAGAAAAGTTTGACTTAATTTTGGTAAAGAGTTAGGTAGAATAAAATATTTCTTTTAGTAATAAAGCATGTTTGTAATTTGGGCCAATGGTGACTATTTTTAGATGTAATGGGATGGGTGAAATTAGAAAGACAACCTGTCAACTGACAGTTGACAATAGTTGACGGTTAAATCAAGAAATGTAAAAATCATATAAAAGCATCAATCCAAGACGTGTGAACGATGACGACGAAAGAAGAAGAAAAGAAAGAGTTGTAAAGCATAAAATCGTTGATCCATGTTGTGTGTGGATCACAGACCATTCAGAGAGAAAGAAATAAAGAGAGACCAAAACCAAAGAGCATGATATGAGAGATCAATATATGAATTGTAAATAATATCAAAAGAAGAATATGAAAGACGAGTGCGCACACCTAATGTGCTAAGACATTTCTCATGCCACA
This sequence comes from Pseudotsuga menziesii, assembly GCA_001517045.1. Taxonomy (NCBI): domain Eukaryota; kingdom Viridiplantae; phylum Streptophyta; class Pinopsida; order Pinales; family Pinaceae; genus Pseudotsuga; species Pseudotsuga menziesii. Next base: position 355,881 of record LPNX010596650.1, read on the forward strand.
TGAAGGAGCACCTTTTGGGTTTTTCTCAAATGGGTTTCCACATTATATCTTGTCTCTATGATTATTTATTGTTTGTGATTTTGTTGAATGCATATATATGGTGAATGAGTCGATTTGAATATGTTGTGTAAACCTTGTTGTGAATGGTGAATGTGTTAATGCTTTGTGTTATATTCTATTATATATGTTGACGGATCAATAGGAAATCTGTGTGAATGAATGTATGGGACAAAGGTTTATTCTAGGTTTCGGTCGAGTTGTCTAATAGTGTTTTAATAGGGAAATTCCCCCCATAATTGTAGAAACCTAGTTATGGTAGTTCCCAATAAGATATCTCAGGTGGGACTTCATCTGTGTCACAGGTATTACCTATGGATATCTCCCGTGTCGGGTCAATATCTTGATTTTTGTTGAAGAACAAGGATCTGAACTTGGGTCGACATGAAGCGTGCCAATAAATGGTTCTATTTTCGAGACCTGAATCATCTTGATGGGGATATGTTTTGGCACCAAACAAAACCCAAAACTCAAGATTGGGTTTATTATAAAGCACTAGATTTTGCACAAGAAGAAAGTAAAGGATAGCAACTGAGGTCAACATAATGGTTGGAATGAAACCTTTACACAGATGTTCATGAATTTTTCTTTAGTGAATTTCCCTTTGTATTGCATGAGTGTTTGTTGAAACTAGTGACCCAAAAGAAAAAAATTCAGGGCGAAGAACCTACAAAGTGGATTCCTCAGCTAATCCAGGGGTTGAATATAATGGTAGTAATCCTATATTAAGGGCTGTCAACTTTTGGTTGATAGTATTTTGAAGGGATATATTACAAAAACTGCAATCGACACGATAAACTCATATAGTGAAATGAAAAGAAAATTCTTCCAAGAACCTAGAGGTCTTCATCTAAAATATTTAAAGTTGTGGATTAAGATGTCGGCATGTGAAAATAGGATGCTGAGAATGGAGTTTCACGAGTAAATATTTGTGTGTGGATAACCAGAGTAAGGTCACAAGAAATATTGCAAGAAGAATGGATGAGAATAAACTTAGATGTTTTATGTTGATATCGAGACTAACCAAGAAGGTGGTCACCAGAGAAGTGGAAGAATAATTTGGTCGAGAAATAAAAGAAGAACTGTGACCAAGAAAGGAAGTTGTAGTGCAGCCGAAAGAGAGGATTACAAATTGGAACCACATCTAAACAGAGAGTCTTGTGATAAGAAGAAGAATATCATCTTACATCTAAAGAAGAAGAAGAAGAAGAAGAAGAGGCACCTTATCCAAATCAATATTACAGCATAACCATGACCCCGCATACATATCCAAGACCAGAGGTAAGATATAGAAACACATCATCTAATGGTTTTGTCAATCATTATTACATTAATATTGGAACTAGTAGACAAGGAACTCTCGCTTGTAGTACAGCATTACCAAGAGTTAATAGAATGGTTGGAAATGATATAAAGCTACCGATATTTAATGGAAATGGTTTAGAGTACCATGAGAAACATTGCTTTCTCTACGAAGTTTTATGGACTGGAGAGACCATATCCGGTTAGACTCTTATTACAACCGTATCCGGTGTAATATGCCACCCCGTATCCGGGTTAAGCTAGCCTGTGTCCAGGTCTAGGGAGGAAGATGTTCCATCTTCAACTAAATAGATATATAAATGTATAATAATTAATGGATGATTACAATGAATGTTGGGCCTATATTAGATAGGCCTTGTAGTGACTATTTATGAATGGTCACATCTATTCAAATATCCCAATTTAGTATTTAAATAAAATAATTAAATATTCATAACATTGCCTTTCCCTTGGGAAATATTTGTCCTCAAAGCTGAGTTTTCTCATGATGTCTTTTATTCTGGCTCTATGTCACACTGATGAATTGAGAGATGTGATTTTGATTACAACCATTTCCTCATTTTGATTATTTTGTCTTGGTACTTTCATTAAGTATGAACTTGGTGAAGTTTTGTTTACGCTTTTTCTACTTGTGTGATTTCTTATTTTAACTATGTTTTTCGTCAATTGAACATGCTCAACATACATTATGACTTTAACTATTTTCATGTTGTTATTCCCAACACATTTTGTGTCAGTTCCCTTAAATAGGCCCTTTGTGCTTATAATGCTCATAAGAACACCGGCCTTATCTTGTGTCTGATAGATATATAATTGCTTTCCTTGATGTTCTTTATAGAAGTCCTTGTGATGGCATATGTCTTTCATGCGTTTGTTATTGTGATATTATTGTCAATGCATTGATCATTGTTATTGTTAGTAACATCGGCTTGTCTCTTATCATAACCTTGGTGAGGACCATCTGTCTTCTTGTCAAATATTTTGTTGTCATTTTATTCATTGCTAGGGTATGTTATATCTTTGTCTTGCACAATATCTTGATTGATGCTATTACTCTCATGGGAAATGACATAATAGTCTTATGTATATTCATCTTTTACATTAGCTTGGGTGGTTTCTTCTACCCGATTTTCATATCCATCTTCATTTTCTTTAAACGTTTCGTCAATAGATTTCTTTATTTCATCTATATCCTCAAGGATTTTCTCAAGGAGATCTATGAATTCATCACTATAAGATGACATGGATGTTTGAACAAGGGACTTTGGGCTTAGAGATAAGAAGTTATTATTATATTTAATACTAATATTAATAATAATATTTTTTTATATAATATTACAATTTTTAACAATATTAAAAATAATAATAATTATTGTTAATAATATTTTATTTTTTTGAAATATTATAATGTAATACTATAATATTATAATTTTTGTTTGTGTGGAATTAGGGTTTATGAAGGGAAATGTAATGGCGTGGAACAATAGCCAGGGAAATGCTGGAGTGTGAAGCA
>LPNX010596650.1:358841-382819 GCA_001517045.1 Pseudotsuga menziesii
TGGGGTGAAGGAGGAGCTCGATGGAGGCGAGAGGAAGACAACTAGCAAGGGGAGAAGGGAGGGGAAGACTGAACTGCGTGAGAGGAAGATGTGCAAGAGAATATGNTGGGGGGAAGGAGGAGCTCGATGGAGGCGAGAGGAAGACAACTAGCAAGGGGAGAAGGGAGGGGAAGACTGAACTGCGTGAGAGGAAGATGTGCAAGAGAATATGCATGGAGGAGTGTGAGGGGGAGAGTGCCTAGGAACAAGAAGGGTTGTGCACTGGTTCAAATGGGTAGGGGGCTGCATTGGTAGCGAGAGAGGAGTAGGTCAAGAAAGGACGGAGATGTGTAGTGTGTAGGAGTGCGAGGGGGAGATGGAATGTGAGAGGAAGATGACTGTGAGGAAGGAAGGATAGGTGGAGGAGCATGAGATGAAGGATGGTTGTGTGGAGGAAGGATGGCTGCATGGAGGAGCATGAGAGCTAGAAAGGTGGAGCGTGAAAAAATTACTGGATAGAAGCATGGGCAGAATGATGTGAGGAGGGATGGAGAAATGTAGCCTGCAAGAGAATGTTGAGCACAAAATGTGTAGGGATTTGGAAAGTGTGTTTGGTGCAGGGATAAGGTGGATCACAGGTGGGATAATGGAGCAGTAAGGGAGTGAGGGAAGGAAATGGTGATGGAAACGTAGGTGGAGAAGGAGTGTATGTAGCATAGGAGTGATTGTAGGTGCAGGAAAAATCAGAGTGAAGTGGAAACTGAGAAGGGTGGTGGAAGAGTGGAATGAGGATCCGAATCTGAGCTCTCAAGGAGGAGCGAAAGCTCTAATACCACTTGGAGCAATCGCGTCCAGTTGGACTCTTAGTACAACCGTATTTGGTGCAATATGCCAGCCCGTATCTGGGTTAAGCTAGACTTTCTTGGAGAAAGCGTATCCGGTGTAATATGCCAGCATGTATCCGGGTTAAGCTATCCTATATCCAGGTCTAGGGAGGAAGATGTTCCATCTTCAATTAAATAGATATATAAATGTATAATAATTAATGGATGATTACAATGAATGTTGGGCCTAGCTTATATAGGCCTCGTAGTGACTATTTACGAATGGTCACATCTATTCAAATATCCTAATTTAGTATTTAAATAAAATAATTAAATATTCATAACATGGATCGTGCGACAGGTCCAAGATGAGCCCATAAAGAAATCCAATATTATCACAACCCTTAGAGATCATGCGCTTGACTGGTACATGAAATTCTCCGTGGTTCCAGCCAGAATCTCTTAGAAGACATTAGATCAAAAATGGACGGGGTTTGATAGATGTGTTTAAGAATCCTAAATCTGAGTTGCATTGCATCACATAAATAAAAGAGATTAAATAGTTTTTTACGGAGTCTATTTGGGACTTCGACCAAAGATTCAAAACTTTTATGGATAAAGTAAGTTTTCAGATGTCAGATGTCCATAAAAATTATGGTTTATTACGATGATGTTACCACATATTTGTATTCATGTAATAAAATAGAATATTGTATCACAAAGCGACGCTCTTGAGCTCGCTATGAATTTGGAGGCTATTGTAGAGGAAAGTTTCCTATGGCTAGGGTTTAAGAGGCCATCAACATACTGGGATTGAAAGGTGGATGCATATAGTTCTACAAGTAAATATAAATAAGGTCAAATATTGGAATGGTTCATACCTCATCCAAATGAAGGTTGATCCAAGTATCCCTTCAATCCTCCTCTTTCTCCTCTTTCTCCAAGAGACCTCAAAAATAAATTATACCTTCCTCAAACCAATATGACAACATGTAAAACAATGATAATCCAAGTAATATGAAATCTTACTTTGATTAACATAAACATATGATCATAAACAAATATTCAATCACACATTGAACAAAAAATTTGGGAAGAATAAGTACATCACATTTTTATTAATCATGAAAATAAGTACAAATATACCTTCTTTTCAAGTTGGGCACCTCACAAAACCTTGATTTGGTTCTTCTTCTTCTCTTCTCCAAGGAACTCAGCCTGCAAGCTATGCAACATAAGGATAAAGCTTCTAGGGAAAAGGTGGGGGGAAATAAATTCCCAATTCCTCCAGCATAACAATGCAAAAGATTCAAGTCTCCTCTCATGGACCTCTCTACCTCTATTTATATGTTTCTGAAGAGATAGGGTCGAAGAAAAAGTAGTTATAACCGAAGGAGTTAGTTGCATAACCACCAAAACTACCAAAAATTTGAGAAACATCCATTTTTGACATGGACATGAAAAATCTGCGGGATGTAGTGACAATAGTCGCGTATATACGCGGGTTGCTGTGACAAAAGTCATGTATACAAAGGGATACACAAGTTTCAATTTCAATAGTCACGTACACATAGGGATACATGGGTACCATGTAGAACAAATCATGTGTACAAAGTGGAATACGTGGGTACGATGTATGACAAGTCGCATATAGGTAAAAGATTCTCATTTTAAGGGTACTTCTATGCATTTTCAGACTTTGGTGTTTGGTAGAAATTTTTAGTTGACTCGGATACCTTTCAAATGGTGCAATGAAGAGTTCAAACAGAGTTACAAAACTCTGGATATGTGGCCTCCAATATAGGTGTTTTTTTAGTGACTTTCATGAAGTGTTGTCATGGAAGTGTTGACATGCGACGAAATCATGGGAAAGTGGTCACATGAAGAGATGTGTCATTTTGGGATATAACAGATTCCCCCTAATGTATCAGGTGAGAGGGGAAGATGATAGAAGAAATAAATTATAAAGGAAACAACTGAGTATGGAGAGAGCAGATAATCCAAGATCAAAAGGCTCAAACAAAGGTACCTGAAAGAGAGATAAATGTCAGAAAAAACTGATCTATGGGACATAAAATTCCATATACAAATGATTGCCATAAATATATAGGCGGATCCAACATATGTATAACTGATGTAACTATCATGGTCGCTCAATATGCAAAAAGACACCATATCAAATCTAAAGGAGTCATGGCCACAAATGAACAAGGTGGATCCATGCTCAACAATCGATCATAGCCACAAGAATACAAGGTGGAAGAATGTCTCAACAAAATTTCATATGAATTGTGATAAGGTATTGCGCAACTCGGGAAATATAAAAAGATGACGATGCTACTGTCGTCCCATGGTATTCAATCCAAACCACCCAAAATGTATGAATCCTAACCATGCAAATAAAGGAGCTGAAGTCAAACATGGAGGAAACCATTTGATTACCGTTCAGTAATGAAAACCGTTAACAAATGTGAGGGAAACCACTATTAATGAAAATGGTTCTCAAGGTACCTAGTACATTCTAACAAGTGTGAATACAAGGACTTGAATTTGAACACTTGAAGAATCCATCGAGTAGGATACAGTAAGGTATTCCCACTACCCAATAGCGAGGGAAATTGTTGCTAATGACTGCAATCCCCAAGGTACTGTCATAAACTATAAATATCATTCCCAAAGCGAGAGGTGTTGCAGTCGATAGGAAGAGATCCATTGGAAGGAAGTCATTAATGCATCCTCCATCATCCAAAATAAGGTAAGTCAAAGACTAGTTGGATCTGGAATTGGTATTGAATTTCACAACAAGAATCGCCAAAGGCATGATGTAATGAACTGATACTAAGGAATGGCCGAAAAAGGTTTAATCCTTGAATAGTGAGCATGACACAAAAGTGAATTAGGAATATTTTTACATAAAAGGGACCAATGACACAAATATACAATGTAGGATACATTGAAAAATTCCCTATATAATTGGAAAAGAGACCAACTGGAGGAGTAAAAACTATGAATCAGGATAAGGTAAAAAACTGACACCCAACTGTTGATAGACTCAAAACTGGTGCTTTGTTCAAGGAGACAAGACTTGTTTACATGATCTAAAAATACATGTGAATGAAATTCCCTTCCTTCTTTCTTGTAAAGGTTTAACAAGTCCAAGAAATAAACCTTCTGACCTTCTTCATTTTCAGTAAGCTCGAAGAAGAGACAAAAGAATGCCTTATAAATCACTAATTCGTGCATTTTACGAGCCCAAATTAGTGGATGCTCGGCGATTTTTTCATAGTTTTGAGAATATGAAAACTCCAAAGAAGACTCCATGGGAGTGATTTTTCATAAATTTAGTTTTCAAAGTCTGAAAAAGTGTAAAACAATACAGAGGAGAACTCTCTTAGCCTAGGTGAACTAAGGTATTCTTTTTTTGTAGTTAGTCGGCAAGGTCCAAAAAAGGGGTAAACTATCACCAGACCGACACACCTTCAAAAGCAGAATATAGCCTAAGTTTAACGTGTGTGAAGGAAGGAAAGATCACTCAAAAAGATCCATTTGATTATGATAAATGGGGCTTACAACATCAAACTCGATGCTTTGTTCTTTAGGTTTTAGCGAGCATGAAAAAGACATAAATTACGCTCAGAACCTTTTTCATGTTTAGGTCCAGAGCACGAAAAAGAGAAAACTAATCTTGAAAAGGTTCTTGTTCCATAATTTTAGTCCTTCAAGTCTAGAAAAGAGATAAACCTATGCCTGAAGATACTCTTCTCAATTTCAAAGAAAAGAGAGTGTTCATTTTTCGTAACTAATCCACATGGTCCGAAAAAACAAGTTTAATTAAAATCACATGGTCCGGATCAGAAAAATCTAAAAATACATGGTCCGGAAAATGCCATGTGTTATTTTAATATGATTTGTAGTTTTCTTTAAATTCCAATTGTTGGATTCTTTGTTGATTATGTTGATAAAAGGAAATGTAATTTATTTTAATATTATCATAGGGTTTATTATTGTGTAGTTCCATAATTTTTTGATTTTGTTTAAAAGAGAACAAAAGTTCAAACAGTTGGTTTCCAAAACAGAGTTTTTAAATTCTTCTCTGTCACTAAAAAAATTATTCGGAAATAATTAAAGTAGTGCTGATTAGTACAACCTAATTTTTTGTACTGTGTTCTTGGGTTGAAATGTTTTAGGGGTCTTTACTTAATTTGCCTTAGTTTATATTTGTCAAACAGTTTTAATACTGTTCCTGTGAAGAGTTTATTTAATTCTGTGTGTTTATACCAAAAATAGATAATTGTGTTTGTTTACATGAAGAACTTATGTTTAAGTAATTATGGGTAAGTTGTATTAACCCTCTTCTAGAAAAAGAGAGGAGAATGGAGGTCATTTGCGACAGTTTCTCCAATTAGGGTTTTTGTAAAATTTTAGTTAATTTTAAATCTTTATAGAGTTTAATATTTAGATATATTTAAAGTTGAGTCTTTACTTAGGTTGGTAATGAAATTATTTTAAGTAATTACTAGCCCTCCTTTTACTATTCCTTTTAAGTTATTCCTGCTATTTTATTTCCTGTTTTTATAATGTTTTTAATTACTATTTATATTTAAATAAATAGGCTTATAGTAAATAATTATTTACTATGAAATTAAGAGCACAGGCTGGGTATATTTTAAGATTATTCTTGGAGACAATTTTATTTATTTTATAATACAATAATCTCTCTAAGGAAAATTTCTGAAATAGAAAAGCTTACTTCTAATTAACCCTATAAAACCTATAGAAGGTAAATATACATATTCATGCATACTTCACTTGATTATATATCAAAATTTAATCTAACCTACTATACTAGAGTACTACCTTTTAAGAAGGTGTGGAAAAATACAGTTAGGTATTTTTTTATCTATCAGTAACATTGGAAATTCTTCTAATCATTTATCCTAATCTATATCTAATCCAGAATTTGGCCATCCTTTCACAGTAAAATATTTTCATTCAATAATTCTAATAACAGAAGAACAAAAGCATAACACATTACTCCTTAAGTTCAATCCTTCTTAATCCTAAATATGCAATTAGAAATTAGAAAGAACATGTATAACCTGGAAATGTAGAAGAGGTGACAACACCTTAAGGAACCTGTTCCTCCTAACCAACTCCTGGATATAGATGAACTTCAAATCTCAGGACCCCCGAGCTTGTCTTCTGGTCCACCTGGTAGAAGTACTGGGTGAGAGATCTAGTTTAGTAATCCTCTACAACTCTACTGAGTATTCAGTAGTAAATATGTTATGCTTGCAGCAGTATGAACTCAGCTTAAAAATAGCTACACTAGTTTAGAACTTCAACACTTTTCACTCAAAACAAACTTCTTCTAGTCCCCTCCATCGAATTTTCTTGTGCACTCAATTCACTCAGAATTTTCACAAGTCAAGAATGAACAGCCTCAGCTGTATTCAATGGGGAGTTTTATTAGCATGCCTAGGTCTTTTGGGGTATTTTTCACTTAATGATCCACCTGCTCTTGTTCCACTTTCTTAGGGAACATGACCACAAAAATAGGGAAGTTTGCTCCTGTAACAACTAGAATTAGTTTGAGGATGCTGCCAAGTGTCAATCTGCTCTCAACCCATCATATCCCACCAAGTGACCAGTAAAACACTCATTTAACAGCCTCCTTAAGCTATTGTCGCATATTTAATTTATTAATTAATAAAATATTACGCAATTACATGCAATTATCCTTGACCCCACTTGGTCATTAATTACAAACTTTATAATAAAAATATAACATAATGTTTCTTAAAACATAAAAAAAAATTGCAATTTGGTGCATGTGACATACACACCCCCTTAAATATAACATCGTCCTCGATGTTATTTATTCTTCGTCCTCAGAATTTCCCTGGAACAAAATTGGATATGCAACCCGCATATGACTCTCCAATTCCCAGGTGGCGTCTTCTAGAATAAGGTGCTTCCATTGCACCTTCACTTGACCAATGGTGCGATTCTAAAGCAATATCTCCCTACTTTGGAGGATACAATCCGGATCCACCATAAAATCTCCCTCGGGTTCCACCTGCACATCATTCCAGTTTATAACATGAGTAACATCATGTACATATTTTTTTAACACAAAGACATGAAAAACATTATGAACCTTCAAATTTGGCGGTAAAGCCAATTGATATGCTACCTATCCCATCCTGGACAGTATCTCAAAAGGGCTGTGATACCGAGGTGCCAACTTAGCACAACTTCCTAATCTCAAAGAACTCTTTTTAGGCCTTACCTTTATAAAGACATGTTCGCCTACCTGGAACTCTTTCTAAGTTTGTTTAAGATCTGCTTGACTTTTATGTCTGTCTTGTGCAACTTTTAAGTTACCTTGCACTTGTTTTACAATTAACTCCATCTCCTTTAGTATTTCAGGTCCTAATACTAACCTGTCTACTGGATTACACCATGAGATTGGGATATTGCACTTTCTGCCATACAAAATTTCAAACGGACTGTCTCTTGCTAAAGCTTGGTAATGATTGTTGTAAGCAAACTCTACCAGGTATAAATAATCTTCCCATTTACCTGGTTGTTCCTTAACATACATTTTGAGCATATCTTCCAACACTTGATTCACCCTTTCAGTCTGTCCATCTGTTTGGGGATGAAAAGAGGTACTGAAATTTAAACAAGTATTCAGGCCTTTAAACAAACATTTCCATAAATTTCCTGTAAACTTAGAGTCTCTATCTGAAATTATAACTTTCGGTATCCCATGTAAACAAAATATTTGTTTCATGAATATATCAGCAATATTAGAAGCCTTGTAAGTGGTTTTTACAGGTATAAAATGAGCTGCTTTACTAAGTTCATCAATGACTACCATTATCGAGTCATTCAGATTTTGATTTCTAGGTAGACCTGTAATAAAATCAAGACTGATTATTTCCCTCTTCCAGCTAGGGATAGGTAGTGGTTGTAGTAAACTGGTTGGATACTGGTGTTCAGTATTAACTTGTTGACATTCAAAACACTTGGCAATGTATTCTGCTAGTTCATTTTTCATGTTTGGCCAAAAATAATCTTTCCATAACATGGTTGTAGTCTTCTGATAACCAGGATGTCCTGAGTAAGGAGTCTTAAGAATTTCATTTAGAATCAGTAACTTAATCTTAGGCACATTAGGTATATACAACCTGTTTTTATATAGTAATAATACTTTTTCGTTTAGACTATACCCTGTACTTAAACTTTCAGTTAAATTTTCTATTACTTTTGGTTGTAATTTATGATAATTTTCATCCAAACTCACTCCTTCCTCTAGTTGTTCTTCTAAATCTATTTTATAAGTGTTGATTGCTGCTACAAAATTTAGTTTTGCATTTCTGCTTAGAGAATCAACAACGTTGTTTTCTTTTCCCTTAATATGTTGGATTTCAAAATCATACTCACTAAGGAAAGCTAGCCACCTAGCTTGCCTTGCGTTTAAATTAGGTTGATCCAACAAATATTTTAATCCTTTATTATCTGTCATTAATATAAATTTTATACTGATTAAGTGATGGCACCACATCTTCAAAGCATGTATGACAGCATCCAACTCTAAATCGTAGGTTGCGTAGTTTTTCTCATGAATCTTAAGCTTCCTAGACTCATATGCAATTACGTGTCCTTCTTGAGTTAAAACTCCACGTAGACCGTCGTTGCATGCGTTAGTGCATACTATAAATTCTTTATTAGGATCAACAATTCTTAAGATTGGTGCAGTAGTTAGTAATGTTTTTAACTTTTTAAAACTTTCTTCACACTTTTGATTCCAATCGAATTTCTTCCCTTTCTTCTATAAAGAAGTTATGGGATTTGCAATTCTTGAGAACCCTTCAATGAATCTTCGATAGTAGCCAATAATCCCCATGAATGATCGTACGTTAGTTACGTCCTTTGGGACTGGCCATTATTCAATTGCTTTTATCTTTTCTGGATCAACTGAGATCCCTTCTTTAGTGACTACATGGCCCAAGTACTGTATTTTATCCTTAAAGAAATTACACTTACTAAATTTAGCATAAAGCTAATGTCCTTGTGTTCTTCTTTTAGAATAAATTAGAATGTCGTCAATGAATACCACCACAAATTTATCAAGGTATTTATGCAATAAATTATTCATTAAGAACATGACGACAGTCGGGGAATTAGTCAGCCCAAATGGCATAACAACAAACTCATAGTGACCATATCTAGTCCTAAAAGTTGTTTTAAAGATGTCTTCATCTTTGATTCGGACCTGGTGATAACCAGATCGTAAATAAATCTTTGAAAATACAGTTGCTCCATGTAGCTGTTCAAACAGATCATCTATGAGGGGAAACAGGTATCTATTCTTAATAGTCATTTTATTAAGTTGACGGTAATCAATGCATAAGAGTAGAGTATCATCCTTCTTTTTAACGAAAATAATAGGTGCTCCCCAAGGAGACACGCTGGTTCTGATATACTTCTTATCAATAAGTTCCTTTAACTGTGATTTTAATTCATTTAGTTCCAATATATTCATCCGATAAGGGGATTTTGAGCTGGGCACTGCACCAGGTACCAACTAAACAGTGAAGTCCAACTCCCTTTTCAGAGGTAGTCCCGAAATTTCTTCCATAAATACATCCGAATACCCCCTCAGGATGTGAATATAATCTAGTTTTAGTTTATCTTCATTATTAGTATGTTCTTCGTTAATTATAGTTACATCAAAGACTTTACAACCCTTCCAAATAGCTCTCTTTAATTGCAAAGCAGAGATTTTTCTGGTAGTTGTTTTTCTAGGGATTCTTGTTACCGTTACTATTTGTCCTTCATTATTTACGCAAGTAAAAGTTTTATCGAAACAATTCAGAACTACTCTATGTTGTTCTAACCAGTCCATACCAATTAACATGTCATAAGAGCCTAAATAAAGTACATTAATTTTCATAGAGGTTTCAAACTGATCCATGTTTACAGTACAATCTTTTACAAAACTAATCACTTTTCTTTTTGCTCCAGTATCTAGTTAAACTAACCATGACTTTGCAAACTTTTATATAGATAACTTGCATTTTTCTACTAAATCAAGAGAAATATAGCTTAGGATAGCCCCTCGGTCAATTAAGATGGATATAGGTGTTTGATTCAGCTTACCTTCTACTTCCACCATGGAAGTATGATAATCCACCTACCTATTTTCCAGTGCCACATTGATCCTGGGCATTGTCATTGCTAAATCACCAGCAATCATCTCTTCCTGCACCATATGTATGTTGTTGACAGTCTTCTTTTGGTTAAGGAAAACTGATGCATAATGAGGCCCATTACATTCCCAACATTTCACTAGTTCTTTACTTTCATTATTCTTAGTGTAATTGTTGTGATTATTAGCAGGTTCTTTATTTCTAGGGCCATTAGGGTTTAACTGTGAATTACATTTATTTCCTTGGAAATTCTTATTAGGAAAATTGCGTGTATTATTATTCCTAAAACTACAGTTAGGTACAAAACCCTTATTCTTCTGTTCAAGATTATTAAACCTCTTAGCCTTCCAGTTTGGCATGCTTTCCTTTTTGCGGTTCTGCTCATAGAATTTTTTTTCCTTTTGCACAGCCTCCTCTAAGGTTTTTGGATTATCGTATTCAATTATGTAATTTATGTGAAAAGGTAAACAGCTTAGAAACCCCTGTACCTTAGGCTTCTCATCCACAATGTAAGGCACGTAACGTAGCAGACTTAGAAATTTACTATTTAATTCTTTCATTTTCATTGTTCCCAGCTTCAGTTCATAAAATTCCTTAGCTCGTTCTTCGTAGTACTGTTCTGGCAAGAACTTATTTTTAAAGTATTTCTTAAAGGTAGTCCAGTTAATGTTCTTTTTCCTAATACCTTTTACTCGTTTTAGATCCTGCCACCAAATATATGCCTTCCCAGTTAAGTTGTAAATGGCCATTCTTGCTTTTAGCTAATTAGAGTAATTGTAGATTTGAAAATACTTCTTCATCCCAGACAACCATGATTCTGCTTCTTCTCCTTTCTCAGTTTCACCATTGAAAGTTGGTGGTTTTATTTTCTTAAATTCTCCTGAAATTTATTCATAAGGCTTAAATTTTCTTTTTCTTGAATGATAATTATCTTCACTACTATCATTGGTGTACTAACGATTCTTCCTATGTGAGTCGCCATAAATTTCAGAGGACGAACTACTTTCGATTTTTTACTGTTTAGACTTTTAACTTTTGTGTTGATATGACATATCTTCAGATCCTGTCTGTTTATCTTTTTCTTCATTTTGTAATTTTTCCATCGGTATCTGGTTCAACTCCTCTTGAGCTCTCAGAATTCTTTCATTTTCCATTTTAACTGTTTCCATCTCAGTTCTTAATTCTTTAACAATTTGTAATAATTCTAGAGAATTGTTATTTATTTCTTCCTGAACTGGTTCTCTTCTAGAATTACTTTGTTCTTTAAATGGGGACTCTTCACCTGCATTTTCCTCGAGTCTTTCCATACCTGCAGTTTAGCTCAAATTTTTTTTCTAGAAATAACATTTCAAAAAGAAAAATAATGATCAATATGCATGCATTTAATTTACTGTTTATCTATGTAGGTTGAGCTACATTCAGGCCTAGTATCTGAACGTGTGATCTGATACCACATGTAATACTCCAAAAATTCGTAAAAGTTTAAAATTTTTCCTATGACATTAAATGATTTCAATTGTCACTATTAAGGAACATTTAACTGTTAACGGTTAACATAATGAGGCTTAATCTAGAATTGAGTATTTTGTTAATTTATAGATCTGCATACGTAATTATTTGCTTTCATAAATCATTGTTAAGGATTTGAATTAGCAGGTTATGATTTGGAACAACATGAACTGAAATATTTGTTTAATTACTAAGTGCTACAGTTTGTTTTACTTTTTGTGAAAATATGAAGGAACTTCAACTGAGTTCGAGGCTTACTTAGCTTTTTAGCTAATGTAGTGAAGTGATGTTTTTTTTACAGGTCTTTTACCGGTAAGATGTTTTGTAACCAGTTTCCGAATCGAGATTATTATCTCAACTAGCATAAAATATAATGCTAGTAAATTTGTTTATTTTACAACTTTGACAAAAATAAATGAAGTATCGTTGGTCTGTATATTTATGTTCTAATTAATTTTCTAGTAAACATAAGTGTTTGGAAAACTAAATATAAACCAGTTGTTCTTCTACTTCACTTCAACTATGACTTGTTCATCTAACTTTTATCTATCTATTATCAGTTTAGGTCTTGTATGTAACTCTAGTGAAAGGTAATTTGTATAGTGGGTCCTTTAATACCTTATTACTTGATACCATGGTAATTCATAGGTGAATGTCTCAACAATATTCAAATGTTATGTAAACTAGGAAGAACTAAATACAGGTATAGTCATATAAAATTTGACATAAAACTAAAGATGTCAAGCATTAGGTATTCATCAAGTAGAAATATAATATTATGAACATTATATTGATAAATAATGGTGTTACTATTTTGTGTAAGGAATTAAAGATTATTTCCTATAAAATCTATTCAACCTAGCCTTCACAAGACTTCATCTCTTAAGGAGATACAATGTAGAAATTATTATTACCCTATATCAAAGCTAAGTTAGATTACTTATACTAAGAATTTAAGCTATGAATCTTTCTATTGTTGCAAGCTTATACACATGTGTGTTTTAACCAAAAATATTTCCATAGGTTTCTTACAAGGTCTTCTTACAAATTCTACAGTTCATTATAGGGTGATGTTTATTATGCTAACAAGGTTAAGGAATTCCTTGCATAAGTTTTTTCCCTATTTACATGGTTTATAAAATATAAAAACAAACCCTAGTTTAAACAAGATTACCAATCCTTATAACATGTATATTATAATATAAGATATTACTCTATTGATGAAAAGGGTTATAACCAAGTTTTATGTAATTATTTTTATTGACAGGCTGCTCCAAGACTCTCCCAAAACTATAGAGTTCGACCCATCATTTCGAAACGTATTAATCTCCACGTGGTCGATGCTTATTGGTTAGGTTTTGCTGACTTTGGAGGTTCACTATAAAACTATCCTAAACCCTAAAAAATTGCATTTTACCTATTATTATTTCTGTTGTTGTGGAGAGTAAGCGCCGCAGGCTCATGGCTGCATGGCCTTATTGTCACTCCCTTAACTCTGTACAGGCCTCCTTTGACATTTCGTTTTCTTCTGCGTGTAAGGTTCATGTGTCCACTGCTTTCCTCTATGTGTGAGGTCGTTTTCGCCATTGCTCTGACTCTGTGTGTGATGAACTCTATCGCTGTTACTGCGTGGGCTTAAACTCCGGTTCATCGTGGCATAGCCTTGGTTTATTTTTAACTTGAACAATCTCGTCCAGGCCTTTTGACAGTAGCTTCCTTCATTGTTTTCTCAAGTATACTCAGCTTGTGGCTAGGTTTTTGATTATACCATCTTCTACACGACAATTACAAAGAAAACTTATCCAGGTATAAATTTCTTTCAGTTTTAAAACCTTCTTGCACTGTTCAAATTTTTACTGTCTTTGTTATTTGATTTAAGGAAGATTTTAAACACCAAAACGTTTTAATCTTGTGTAGGCTTCCAGTTTGGTTACTGTTTGTTGGATAACACGGAAAAACCCCTTTAAGGTCTCCATGCTTCGAAAACATCTGGTAAGCCTCAGTCTTACATGAGGTTTCTCCTGCAATGAGTGTATGGTGTTTAGTTGATTTTGTTTGCTTGGCTTGAAATACTGCTTGGTCGTGGATAGAATGTGGTCTGTTTGTTTTGGAAGGCCGCTTGTCTAGGACTTAATGAAATGTTTATGAGGCCTTGTCGGTCGTAGCTCGACTCACAGTGTGTGTATTTTGGACAGGATTTTTAAGTCGTGACTCTTGGTTGGAACAGGCCATTAGGCCATAACCTAAATGGGAATTGATGTGGTTTATTTATAAATTAAATTGGGGCTTTTTAAATTATCAACTTGTCTAATGTTAGTTCTAAGACTTGATCCATGAGTGGTTAAGACTGTTAAATAATAAAGAAGGTTCATTTTGGCAAGATGTCGTGTGTTATTTTAATATTATTTGCAGTCTTCTTTAAATTCCAATTGTTGGATTCTCCGTTGATTATGTTGATAAAAAGAAATGTAATTTCTTTTAATATTATCATAGGGTTTATTACTGTGACGTTCCCTAATTTTTCAATTTTGTTCAAAAGAGAACAAAAGTTCAGACAGTTGGTTTCCAAAACAGAGTTTTTAAATTCTTCTCTTAGTAAAAACAATTATTCGGAAATAATTAAAGTAGGGTTGATTAGTACAACCTAAGTTTTTTTACTATGTTCTTGGGTTGAAATGTTTTAGGGGTTTTTACTTAATTTTCCTGAGTTTATATTTGTCAAACAGTTTTAATACTGTTCCTATGAAGAGTTTATTTAATTCTGTGTGTTTTTACCAAAAATAGATAATTGTGTTTGTTTACATGAAGAACTTTTGTTTAAGTAATTATAGGTAAGCTGTATTAACCCTCTTCTGGAAAAAGAGAGGAGAATGGAGGTCATTTGCGATAGTTTCTCCAATTAGGGTTTTTGTAAGATTTTAGTTAATTTTAAATCTTTACAGAGTTTAATATTTAGATATATTTAAAGTTGAGTATTTACTTAGGTTAGTAATGAAATTCTTTTAAGTAATTACTAGCCCTCCTTTTACTATTCCCTTTAAGTTATTCTTGCTATTTTATTTCCTGTTTTTATAATGTTTTTAATTACTATGAATATTTAAATAAATAGGCTTATAGTAAATAATTATTTACTCTGAAATTAAGAGCACATACTGGGTATATTTTAAGATTTTTCTTGGAGACAGTTTTATTTACTTTATCATATACAGTATTGTCTAAGGAAAATTTCTGAAATAGAAAAACTTACTCCTAAGTAACCCTATAAAACCTGTAGAAGGTAAATATACATATTCCTGCATACTTCACTTGATTATCTATCATAATTTAATATAACCTACTGTACTAGAGTACTACCATTTAAGAAGGTGTGGAAGAAAAATACAGTTATGTATTTTTTTATCTATCAGTAAAATTAGAAATTCTTCTAATCATTTATCCTAATCTATATCTAATCGAGAATTTGACCATCCTTTCACAGTAAAATATTTTCATTCAATAATTCTAATAACAAAAGAACAGAAGCATAACACATTACTCCTTAAGTTCAATCCTTCTTAATCCTAAATATGCAATTAGAAATTAGAAAGAACATGTAGAACCTGGAAATGTAGAAGAGGTGACAACAACTTAAGGAACCTGTTCCTCCTAACCAACTCCTGGAGATATCTGAACTGCAAATCTCAGGACCCCCGAGCTTGTCTTCTGGTCCACCTGGTAGAAGTACTGGGTGAGAAATCTAGTTTAGAAATCCTCTGCAACTCTACTAAGTATTCAGCAGTAAATCTGTTCTACTTGCAGCAGTATGAACTCAACTTTAAAATAGCTACACTAGTTTAGAACTTCAGCACTTTTCACTCAAAACAAACTTCTACTAGTCCCCTCCATCGAATTTTCTTGTGCACTCAATCCACTCAGAATTTTCACAAGTCAAGAATGAGCAGCCTCAATTGTATTCAACTGGAAGTTTTATTAGCATGCCTAGGTCTTTTGGCTCAGTTTTCACTTAATGAACCACATGCTATTGTTCCACTTTCTTGGGGAACATGACCAAAAAAATAGGGAAGTTGCCTCCTGCAACAACTAGAAGTAGTTTGAGGATGCTTCCAAGTGTTAATCTGCTCTCAACCCAGCCTATTCCACCAAGTGACCAGTAAAACACTCATTTAACAGCCTCCTTAAGCTATAGTCTCATCTTTAATTTATTAATTAATAAAATATTCAACAATTACATGCAATTATCCTTGACCCCACTTGGTCATTAATTACAAACTTTATAATAAAAATATAACATAATGTTTCTTAAAACATAATTTTTTTTTGCAATTTGGGGCATGTGACAAAATGAGTTAATTATGTGTTAATGGTTTATTTTATATTTTGTTATATACGTCAATGGATCAATAGGCTATCTATGTGAATGAATGTATGGGATAGAGGTCTATTCTGGGTTTTGGTCGATTTTATTTATAGTGTTGTAATAGGGAAATCCCCCTCATAACTGTAGAAACCTGGTTCTGGAAGTTCCCAATAAGATATATCGATTGAGACTACATCTGCAACGCAGGTGTTGCCGACGGATATCTCCTCCATTGGTCCGATATATTAGGTTTTGTTGACGAATGAGGATATTAACCTAGGTCGCTAGGAAGCGCACCAACAAGATCCATCAAGCTTCCTAAAGAAATTCTTTGTCAAAGAATAAGGAACCTATTGACTACAATAAAAATAGAAAGGTATTAGGAATGTCTAAAATATGCATCTAAGTTGAAGGAAAAGGAGAAATATAACCTACAATAAATATGTACACCAGGGCCTTCACTAACTAGATGGAGGCAGGATAATCAATATATAAAAAATATGATTTAGGTAACGAAATAAAGATAATCAATGAGGGCCATGAACATGATTTAGATTACTAGATATGAAAACCCATCAAAAAAACTTCTAATGGGTTATGGCCATAATTAATGAGGAAGGATAATAATACAAAAAAGTATTATGGGTTATCATTAACGATAAAATATCCATTTGGGCCATCATTAACATCCTTCAATACACAAGGAATCAAAAAAATCTCTACTGGGTTCACAATTAAAAAGAAAGGAACAATCAGACACAATACCCAACAGGAAAAAGTAAGTCCTGGTCTAATCCATAACTAAAAATGGAATAACCATACTCAGCCAAAACAAAATCCATTTCTCTCATCATTAGGAGCATCAATGAATTGACATACCAATTCACCTTCATCATATATAATGAAACCCAAAAACAATCCATCAACAAAACTATTTCTTTATATTTATTTGGGTTTAAGAAAAACAACACTTGAGAATTCATCAAAAGCATAAAGGAAATACAATCAATAGGAATTTTGAAATCTAAGTGTGTGTAGAAAATCGGTTACCTCAGTGTCTAAATATGATGAAGAGTATGAAAAAAAACATGAAGAAACAACCACCACAATCTTCAAAAAATTGGGCTCTGGAGCTCTAATATTCTTCATGACTCTAACTCTTAAACTGGAGTGTTGAAAGGTTGAAGAACTAGATCCATTTCTCACCAGTGATATAAATACATACCATTGATGATTTTTAGGCCATTTTTATGCAGATACCCAACCACACTGTTTTTTGCCCCCATTGATCTGAATGAGTCTGGAAAGTGTGTTGTGGAAGGAAATATGATTCTCATTAAATTAACAAATTATCACTACTCTAACAAAAACAATTTTGGTAGACATAATTATTTCCTGATGTTTCAACTTACAACTTATACTATTTAATCATTGGCATTTTATCAACGTTCATGTAGCTAAGAATTGATGGCCAAGCCACATGGATATTTAATTGAATTTATGACTAGTGACTATATTTGGCATGCTGGCATGGTCTTGATAGAGCATTCCAGTTACTCATTAACTATGAAGAATAGAAGCATTCCTATGTTCAATATGCCAATAAATATTGGCTTGAAAGTTTATCTAGCAACTAGACAACATTATTTTAACACATTTGGGAACACAAAGTTAGTAAAAAGTAGTGACCCATTTGAATGGTTACTTTCTTGTCAATTAGATGCAAGTCAACAAATCTTTTATTTTTCCTTGCTCCAATATTTTCATTAGTTAAAAAATTTCAAAGAATTTGCACCATTGGATACAAGTAGTTTGTCTAAAGTTCCAAACTTCTACAATTGAAATGATGAGCATGATGTAGAGGCAATCCCAAGGTAACATACATTTTGTATCATCTTCGTAGCTAGTTCTAAATATCCTTTATGTTTGATGGTTTAGTTGATGAACTAACCCATGGGTGAGGAACTCAAGACATTCAAATACGAAAAATCCTATAATTGATAAAGATCTTTCTTAACTGTTTAATTTAGGGATACACCCTGAGCACTATAAAACCAAAGACAACTTCCTCTAGGGAAGATAATATTAGTTGGATGGTGTTAGTGCTCAATCCTTATGTTCCTCGTAGGGAATGATCCTGGAAAAGGAATGTAAAAGTGAATATTTTTTAGAATAGCTTAACAAGTTTGAAAGCAAACCAATGACTAATTCCCATAGTTTTTCACTCACCCTAGAGACTTTGAGATGTGAAAGGTATTTTTAAGTTTCTCCCAACTGCTGATAGGACTAAATTTTGCAATTCATCATCCCAAACATTTGAGATATGCAAATATTTCAAGAAAAATAGGCGAGAAGGAAAACCTTTAGCTAAGTCCTATTGTGGGTCCTCTATATAAAGAGGATGCTTCCATTAAAGACTCATTACTAAGGTAATACACATATTTTGTATTCCCTTACCTCTTTTGTTTTTTTGCATTTGTTAATAGAATAGTTATAACATTAATTTCTTTTAGAGTCATGTAATAATGATAAATAAATTCATAGTGTTTCAATTGGTTTTATGTTAATTTGAGATTAATCATAGTGGTGGTTTTATGTTATTATAACATTGATTCAAGTTTTAGAGAGATGTAATAATAAATAAACTCATAATGTTTAAATTGGTCTTATGTTAATTTGAGATCAATCATAATGGTTTTATGTTAATTTTAGATCAATCATTTTTTTCCCACATTCTGGAGATTTAAAATTAAAGTTAAAGTTCATAAACCACTTCTAGGTTTTTTTATTATTATTATGATTTGGTCATCACAACATAATTTTGAATATTAAGTAATTATTTTAAATGGTATTATAGTTTATATTTTTAATAAATTAGAATTTTATTAATATTCTTAATATTATTAACATATTTCTTCCAATATTTTTATATTTGTCATTATGTATATGAATTAATTTGATTATTTTTAAAGCCACTTGTGATATTTATTTGGAGAATTAAGACGCTCAAAATCATTAAAATTCGGTTTCAATGTAGCAAAATTATCAAAAATCAGAAAATACAAATTTTTAATCATCTTTATTATCTCCACTTTTAAGAAAATTTTGGTTTCAATGTAGAAAGATTATCAAAAATCAAAAAATACAAATTTTTAATCATCTTCACTCTCTCCACTTTCAAGA
The DNA here is from genome assembly GCA_001517045.1 of Pseudotsuga menziesii. Classification (NCBI taxonomy): domain Eukaryota; kingdom Viridiplantae; phylum Streptophyta; class Pinopsida; order Pinales; family Pinaceae; genus Pseudotsuga; species Pseudotsuga menziesii. The sequence goes on from LPNX010596650.1 coordinate 377,915, forward strand.
AAATTTGGTTAAATGACATATTATTTGTATTATGCAGCAATAATGTTTTTTAAAATAAAATACAATTAGATATACTTAAATTTCACTCTAATTAAAAGGAAACACAATAAAATGCTCTTAAATGTCACATTGTATAATTAATACGATAGCTAGGATTACTTTTAATAAAGGAAACACAATAAGATGTACTTAAATCTCAGCTTGGTTAATATGAGTATATACAAGTTACTCAGATTTGGTTCCTTCTAAATAAGAGGCAATATTGAAAATGGATCTTTACATTTTATTTGAAAATGGATCTTTACATTTTAAGTATTTATAATTAGTTGCAAGTAGCTTGGGAGATTGAATAGTCTTAGGGCTCACATTATAATATTATATTAATATAATGTCATAAAGTTCTATATAAGGCTTATGCTATTATATTATATTATTATATTTATATAATACAATAATTATAGCTATGAATATGGTTGAAAATTTGATTGAAAAGTATCGTTAAATTTATTAAAATATAAAAGTAATTTTAGAAAAAAAAGTATTGATTTTCTTATTTTATTTATATTTGAATGTTTCTTTCTTAAAATAAATTTACAAAATATCATTAAATTTGAAAACAAGCTTATCTAAATGTGATTTTACTATTCAATTTCCCTCTTGTAAACTTCAATTTCAAATAACTCAAATTCTATGCTACTCAAACTTTTTTTATCTAAATATATAACGTTAAGAATTGAGGTTTATAAATTAGAACTAAGTATATTGATATGCACTCCACTCATAAGTTGAGTATAACTTTAAGAATCAATGTTTATAAATTCCTCAATAGAAGGTGTGTTAATGACAAGTTTCTACATAATGGCATATGATCATGGTCTAAAAATGTTGAACGATGGGATTTGATTTGATTTATTTGCATAGATTCGATTGAACCACATAGAATGCTGAAAGTAGATGACGAGATTTAATTCAATAAAACATACAATGCTTAGGGTTTAGTTTACTCTATCGTTTTTTATAAAAGAAATACCTACAACTTAGATATAAATTTAAAAGCTTTATTACATCATCACACACAACAAATGCCCCAATCATTTGATAAGCATCCAAAGTTTTGATTTTTTCCCATCCAAAACATACATAACCATTAGAAAGAATTGTGGGTATATTCATTTTATGTTTACATCTTACATGTGCACTAATATGCAACTTAATATTCACAAAAGGAAATACTCAATTTATTACATCATCATTTACTACAGAAACATAGGTTTAGAATGAATAGTTTGTCTAATCACATTATCACAAATATCCCCCCAAAAAATGCATAGTTGATATTTTTTTCTTCACATAAGCGACAAGTTTCATGGATTGCGAGCTAAGAACTTGGGTGGGCACCAACAACTTACTCACAAAGTGGAGTAGAGCAAGTCGCTTAGCCAAAGTGAGATGCAATACGCAAGAACAAGTCCCAGGGACAAAATGACAAGACGAAGACACCACCCCAACTTCCTCATGCAAACCAAAGAAAATTACGAGTGTTCAGTCACCTGTAGAATATAACAAACTCACCACTTAAATGATGAGAAACGGCCTCATGGGCTACAAAGATTATGTGGCCGAGTAGGATGTTAAGCACCCACGTCTACACCAATTTCAATTGGTATTTTCTTCTTTACTACTTAGTTTAATTCAACACATTATAAACCTACATCAACTCCAACACAGTGCATATATATAGAGTAGCATAATTCGAATACTAATATGGATACAAATACAATTTGTTACAAAAAAATTACATAACGAAAAAATCCAATACTTAAAAAAACATTGGAATATACTTCTTAGATATAATACTTTTAGTCAAACATACACAAAATATACACGAATATTGCATAAATGTACATTAAAAATAATTTGTTTACCTTCTAGACATGTTATTTACAACCAAAATTACTATTTAAAAACAATAATATAAAATGTCAATAAACCAAGATATAACTCAATCGAAGGAGGAAAGACCAAGACCAATACAACCGAATTATGCTACTATCTATATATTAGATCTGCAAAAATACACAACAAAATTGAGATAGATTAATTATTTGCATCCTAAACTTAAACTCAATACATTTTCACACCAACAAGCGATCATAGACTCGCAATCCAAAAAAACAAAGTTCAACTTAAACCCATTTTAAATACATGAAAAAATAGTCTAAAGTTGGAGTAGAAAAGAAATATATGATAAATACTCTTAACCTTAAATTCCATTAATGACAATAATAAATGCATGTCAGTAACAACTAATCCGAATCTCAAATTCCAGTTTAAAAAAATGAAAATTTAACTTACAGCTTACCAATTGATTCAAATCCCAAAAAACAAAAAACAAAGTGGTCTAACAATTAATTCAATCCCACAAAAACAAAATCAAATTTAACTTAAAAAACCATAATGCAGGGAAAACTGCTAAAGATGTGTTCAACTATCACGAAGGTAAAACATGCATAGGGTGAGTTTTTAACGGAAATATATTAGGTTCAATTTCCATCTTAGTTTAAAAATGGGTGGAGTTTCACACCATATTTTCCATTTTCACCCACTTTATTTGAAACTTATTAACCATGAGAAAATACACACATTTTATTAGAAACCTATTAACCATGAGAAAACAAAGATGTTGTGAAGAAGCATATTAAGGAAATTTAAAAGGTTTTTATTTATTCATTCTTAGCGTCCCTTTGAATGATGGGAGATTACTTCATTTCTGGCATGGAAATATTATTTCCAGATATAAATAATGCGATGTTTAGACCCATGAACTGTGTGTTCACAATATTTTTCTAGATGAAAAAGTTTTGAGTTAAGCTTAGTTATGGCTGCCACGAAAAAATGTTTCACACATTTTTACGTCGATAGGTGTATATATGTTAGAATTTTGCGGTGGACTACTATCTATGCTTTTTCATCTACCGACGAGAATGAGACAAGTGTACTGTCCAGATTGATTCTATAATAGTCGTCCAAGATTAAATGAGAATGAGACAAGTGTACTGTCCAGATTGATTATATGAGTGTCGTCCAAAATTAATAATTAATAATTCCAAAAAAATAAAAAATAATTTAATTAACATGTGATAAGTAGAGTTAGTGATAGTTGTAAAAATTAAAATTAATCTTCAACTATTCGATTATTAGATACAACTACTAGCTTAACTCCATCGATTATTAGATACAACTATTAGCTTAACATAAATGTGTCTAGAACTATTACCTTAACTTCAACTCTAATCAAAGTTATTTTGGATAACTATTAGCTTAACTATTATATGCAACTATTATGTTAACTCCATTGATTCTACAACTATTAGCTTAACTACAACTCTAATTACTTACGGCTTAGTCCAAGTGCATTTGGAATCTAGGAGTCTAGCTAATGTGCAGTCATGTAAGAGTCGAACTCCAAATAAAATAGTTTGAACTCTTAATAAATTCCTCTGAACTAGTGTGATAACTGCACTTAGTGGCATGGTATTGTGCAACTCATGTGACACTCGAACTCATCCTACCAATTGGGACTCCACTTAATGTGCATAAGGCTTAGTCGAACTCCATTTGAAGCTAGAAGTCACGATAACTCATAGCTCTTTTATTTATTACAATAAATTTATTTTAGCTTAACTATTAGATACAACTATTAGCTTAATTCCAATGATTTTAGAACTATTAGCTTAACTTCAACTCTAATTACTTACGGCTTAGTCCAACTACATTTGGCATCTAAGAGTCTAGCTAATGTGCAATCATGTAAGAGTCGAACTCCTAATAAAATAGTTCGAACTCCTAATAAATTCCTCTGAACTCATGTGATAACTACACTTAGTAGCATGGTATAAGGCTTAGTTACGAAACTCAGAGCTCTTTTATTAACCACAATAGATTTATATTAACTTTTAAATTAACTATTAATCGTTCGAGCTCCTTATAAACAATTATAAACTAGCACCCTAAAGTCAAGTTAATTAGTCAAACTGCATTTTACAGTTGGGAGTTGAAGTAAAGTGCAGTTCGTGTGATAGTATAATTCCTAATAAAATCCTCTGAACTCATGTGATAAGTGCACTTAGTGGCATGGTAATGTGCAACTGATGTGACACTTGAACTCCACCTACCAATTGGGAGTCCAGTTAATGTGCATAAGGCTTAGTCCAACTCCATTTGGAAGATAGAAGTCAAGATAACTCGAAGCTCTTTTATTAACTACAATTTATTTATATTAACTATTAAATACAACTATTAGCTTAACTCCAACATGATGATACAAGGAGTTGTAGAACCTCTGGAACGCTTTGGATGAACGCATTGGAGGATGTGTGCTGCTACCGCCGTAGGGTTTCTAATCGAGATCTCAGGCCGCCCCCATGGTTGTGCCTGGGGAAGGGCTCATCCCTCCCTCTCCCCCCTCCTCTGCTGTGGAATCCTTCAGAAGGCTGCTTTCGGCACTAGGGTTTAAACAGGTTGCCCCGTCCATTCCAAAATTCATTAAGAAGCTTGATGCAGTCCCTGAAATTGACCTACCACATGAACAGCCCATCAAGATCGCTCTGGTGCTAGCTGAACGTGGATTGGTTGGGCAGTTCATGGGGTTATGGCCCTCCACAAGAACCACTAACGATTGGATCCAAAGGAACTGGAGACTGCAGCTCAAGAACAGTGTTACCTGCTACCCGGTTGGAAGAGGGTTCTTCATCTTCGAATTTATATCCAAAGAAGACCGAGATCTTGTCTTCAGAAGCAGCCCGTACTTCATGGGTACCCAAGGACTGTATCTCAATAAATGGACCCCGGATTTCAATGCCGAAGTAGATGTCCCGAAGGAAGTACCAGTGTGGGTGAGGCTCC
>LPNX010596650.1:383251-393912 GCA_001517045.1 Pseudotsuga menziesii
ATCTCCTGGAATTGCAGAGGCTAGGTTCTACTCTAAAAGAAGAAGCAATGAAAGACCTGGTCCGAATTCATAGCCCTAAGATTCTGCTAATTCAGGAGACAAAAATGGAGGAATTTGCTGCCCTCCAAGCTGGGAAAAAGTTCTGGAAAAAAGGTCCTGGGATTGCCAACAACTCCAAAGGTGCTTCTGGAGGCATTGCAACCTTTTGGGATGCCAATCTGTATGATTTTGAAGCTGAAGTTCATGAGCTTCACTGGGTTCTTACCAAACTCATCCACAAAGCCTCTGGGCATACTGTAAGTCTTTTTAACCTCTACGTTCCTGTTTTACTCCCGGAAAAAAGAGATAGTTGGAACATGATAGAATCTTATCTCAATACTCAGCAACTTGATAACATTATAATATCAGGCGACTTGAATGTCACCCTGGCATCAAATGAGAAAAAAGGAGGCTCGCTGGTCAGGGATCCTTTGAGGGAATGGGTCGAGGATATCATCCTTGGATGGGATCTCCTTGACATAAAACCTACCAAAGGTAAGTTCACCTGGACGAATAAGAGAGTTGGACCTGGTCATGTGGCTGCCCGCCTTGACAGGTTCCTAGTCCATTCTTCCTTCCTCTCCCTTGGTCTTTTAGCCTCTTCCAAAATCCTTCATCACTGCACCTCCGACCATAAGCCCATCCTTCTTGAACTGTCTCTTGAGAATGACCTCGGCCCAATCCCCTTCCGCTTCAGTCCCCTCTGGATCCAACATGAATATTTCTTGCAAGTCGTGGCTGACTCCTGGGCAACCCAACTTAAGGGATCGCCTACTTTCATTTGGGAAACCAAATTAAAAAGGCTGAAAAAGGACCTAAAAAACTAGGCTAGGCTCCTTATCACTCCTTCTTCAAGAAGGGAAATCGCTCAAGTTGTTCTGGATTCCCACCAGACTCTCATGGACGCGTCTCCGGTAAATGACAGCACTCTGCGAAAGGAAGAGAAGCTCCAAAAATATTTCTTCTCAGCCTGCAGGATGGAAGAAGAATATTGGAGGCAAAAATCCCAAAACCTGTGGCTCTTAAATGGGGACAAAAATACTAATTACTTCCATAAGCAGGCAGAGGCGCGTAAGAACTACAATGCGGTCTCTGAAATCAACTTCCATGGTAACCTCCTCAAAGACTTTGAAGACATAAAGCAGGATTCCCATGCGACTTTCAAGGAGTTATTCACTGCCTCCTCAGAGGAGCCGATTGACATCTCCTCTTATCCATTTGACCTCATCCTGAACCTTATCAAGCCTGAGGAGAATAAGCTTCTTACTGCACCGGTCACTATGAATGAACTTAAAAGTATTCTCTCGATCATGAAACCTGACAGTGCTCCCGGTCTGGATGGTTTCACAACTAGATTCTTCATCTGCTGCTGGTCAATAATCAAGATTGATCTCTTAAAAATGATTCGACATTCTCAGTTGGTCAATAGGCTGGGGGAAGCACCAACTCTTCCTTCCTAGTGCTGATTCCGAAAGAAAAAGGGGCCAACACCTTCAACCGCTTCAGACCGATCTCTTTGTGCAATACAGGGTACAAGATCATAACCAAGATTATTGCCTCCAGGCTCAAAAGAATTCTACCCAGGATTATCCCGGAAAATCAGGGAGGTTTCATCAAGGGAAGGAAAATCCTGGACAACATCATCCTCGTTCAAGAAGCTATCCACTCCAGCTTTCAACGTAAAGAGAAAGGTATGGTCATAAAACTTGATTTAGCTAATGCTTTTGATCGTGTTAGGCATGATTTTCTGTTTGCAGTTATGGCAAAGTATGGCTTCTCTTCAGCCATAATAAACTGGATCAAAGGCTATGTGGATAGCCCCTATAGTTAATGGAAGACCTACGGAATTTTTCAAAGCCTCTAGAGGTCTCAGGCAGGGCTGCCCGTTGTCTCCCCTGCTCTATGCTATCCAAGCCTCGGTCCTCAGCTTTCAACTCAACCTGTGCCAGGAAATACACACGCTGCCAGGCCTAAAGATAGTGAATGAAGTTCGGAACATAAACCATGCCCAATTTGTAGATGACACCCTGTTATTAGGAGGAGCAAGCCTCCATTTTGCCGGGCACTTTAAGCATGAACTGGAAATATACAAGGAGGTGTCCGGAAGCAAAATCAATCTCCAAAAAAGCAAAATCTTCAGCTGGAATTGTTCTACAAGAGAGATTCGTGAAATAACCAGAAAGCTTGGGATGGAAGGAAAAAATGACTGGGAGAGCTTCAGCTACCTTGGGATCCCCATCTGCAAAACCAAAATCAATTCAGCGAATCGGGACTCAATTTTAGACAAAATTAAAACCAAAATCCAAAGTTGGAATGCCAATTGGCTCAATCTAGCAGGTAAGACTATTCTCATAAAACCTGTTCTAAATAGCATGCCCATTTACCATTCATCCATTATGCTCGCCTCTGGCTTGGTCATTCGGAAAATGGAAGGTCTGCTCAGAAAATTTTTATGGGAAGGAGGCAAGGGGAATGAAAAGAAGCTCCATCTTGTTAGCTAGAATAAAATCCAAAAGCCTCGTAATGAAGGAGGGCTTCATTTGAGGAATCTAGCCACCCAAAATTTGGCCTTAGGAGCTAAATTGCTCTGGAAAATTGTAACCGGGAAAGATAGTTGGAGCAAGAAAGTCCTTCGGAAAAAATACTTTCCAGGAACAAGGAAGAGATGCCTGGATATGCCCCCCCCAATCAGAAATGGCTCTCTGATCTACAAATTATGTATTAAAGCTCTGGCTCCATTCAAAAGGAACCTTTACTGGATTCCTGGTGATGGGAAAACAATCAGAATTTGGGATGACTCAATCCTGGGAGAAACTCCTATTGGGGCTTGTTCGGAAGTGGAAAATCTCAAACGATGGCTGTTAAAAAACGGAGTCAACTCGCTGTGGGATTTGTCAACTTGGGAAGGCAACAATTGGATTGGGTGGGATCTAGGCAACCCCCCTTCGGATCTTGAAGCCGAAGCTGAAATTCTAACAAGCCTCCTCCAAGGCAAATCTCCCACTAAAGAAGGAATTAGAGACAAAAGAGGTTGGGGATCCAAATCAGGAAACTACTCTTCCGCTGAAGGTTACAAAAGCATCCATGCTATCCCGTTCGCTGCTCCCAATCTAGTGATCTGGAATTTTCTTTGGTCTAAAGCCTTCATACCGAAAATTGATATGTTTTGCTGGACCCTAGCCCACAAAATCATTCTTTCTGGTGAAAACCTCATGAAAAGAGGGATGGAAGGCCCTACTAGATGCCCGATTTGCAAAACTGAGAATGAATCCTCAGATCACATCCTCCTGGGCTGTCATTTCTCCAAAGAGGTTTGGAATCATGCCTTGAGAGTGAACCCAAGAATCAATCTTCCAGTCACTACCCAAGCCCTTCTATCAGACTGGATGAATCTCTCTCCTTTTCATTTAGCCAAGAAACCGCTGCTTCAAACTGCTTGGAACTAGATTCTAAAAGCCACCTATTGGAAAATATGGATTGAAAGAAACAATCGTATATTTAGAGGCCGGGAAAGCCATCCCGCTAAAATTGCAGTCCAAGCAAGAGAAATCCTTGGAGAAGCCCTGGATCAGAAAACCTCCCTGTGTAACACCTCTCCCCTTCTGCCCAAAGAATCTCAATGGCTAGGCATGCTTGTTCCTAACCACCAGAGTCGAATCCCTACAAAAGCCCCCTGTGCTCAATGGGAAATTCGACTAGGTGAGATTGATTTCAACAGGTGGAAAAGCTCCATGAATGAACTCTGTCTCTTCTTTGACGAAGCTTCAAAGGGCAATCCAGGTTTAGCTGGCTGCGGAGGAGTTTTCACTGAAGCTAATGGTAACGTTGTCAGCAAATATTCTTGGGGTCTTGGCAGTGAGACTAATAATAAAGCAGAGTTTTGTGGTCTATATCAAGGCATGAGGATTGCTAGTACCAAAGGAATTGCAAATTTAATAGTGTTTGGTGACTCTCGCCTGCTTATCCAAGCCATTATTAAGAAGAAGCATCCCACCCAACTTCAGCTAGCTCAAATATTTCATAAAATTCGGCTCCTATGTAATAGTTTCCACTCCATAAGATTATTTCACGTTCTTAGAGGTCTGAACTCCCTGGCAGACAGTGCAGCAAATGAAGGTACCCTCTTGGGCAGAGGTAATTTGCACATGGATGGTGTGGAAACTAGATGGGACATCCCTTAGTTGGAGAAGGGAGATCTCATTTGTCAAGCAGCGCTCCAATGTACCAAGATTCTCCTTCAGCACTGTCCACTGGAAAAAATATCTGCATTTCGATCTTGAGCTCATGCATCTCGTGACCTTCCCTCCCGTGAGAACTGTTATTTATTACAGGTTTCCTCCCTTCAGCATAGAAGTGGAGTGGTTTCAAAGTCTTGAAGTTCCTTTGAAGGATAAGGAGATCTCCATCGCTGTGTGGACAAGGAGTTGCATTCAAATGGCGTCGAACAGCTCTTCCTCCTCGGGCCTCTTTGTGGAAGGTCGAATTGCATCTCTGGAAACGTCAATGGGAAGACTCAAGGGTCGATTGGACAGCCAAGACAAGAAACTGGAAGAGGCCTCTCAAGCTGGAAACAATTCGTGGGATCTGCTTAATGAAGGCATTAGGAAACTACGAGAAGACCAAGCTGCCTCCGCTTAGAGAATGGAAGACTTCAAAGATGAGGTTCGCACTGGCTTCAAGGATGCTGCCAACACACATGTAGATTTTGGAAAGCGAATTAACGACCTGGAGACTGTTGTAGCTAAGTTGGCTGCCAAACTGAACAAATGATGTCCCCCCTGTCGGTTTGCTGCTCTTCTTTGTCAAGTGTGACCTCCCTTTGCTCCTCCTCTGCCCTTTTCTGTTGTAATAAGGTCGTTGGGCCACTTTGGATTCCTAGTATCAGTCTGGAATAGTTTCGTTTCAGCTATGTTGCATAGACCTATTGTCAAAGCACTCGGTAGCTGATTTACCGGCATCATTTAATACTAACCCTATGTTTTTGTAAAAAAAAAAACATGATGATACAACTATGAGCTTAACTTCAACTATGAGCTTAACAACCACAACTTAAGTGGTTTTTATGTTAGATTAACTATTAGATACAAGTAATTGACACATTCTTTAGGAAAAAAATTTATAACTATTAGGTTAAGTCCAATGATGATACAACTTTAACTTAACTTCAACTCCAATCACAAATTTTAATTGAACTGTAATAGTTGATATATTAATTTTTAAATTAACTACTAGATACAATTATTAGTTTAAATCCAATGATTTTACAACTATTAGCTTAACTTTAACTCTATTCGCAATTATATTGGATAACTATTAGATTAACTATTAGGTTAACTCCAATCATGATACAACTATTAAATTAACTTCATTGGTGATATATTCCTCTTGGCGTATTCCAAACATATTAATCTTATTAATATGGTTGTTGCTAGTGTATAATAATATTGTCTATGTAAGCTTAGCGACTCCTCATTTGTATCAACAATTATTACTTTTTGTTCAGTGATTCTTCTCAAGTTTTGGCAATTTGACTAGAGGCTATTCCTTATTTATATCAACAATTATGACTTTTTGTTCACTGATTCTTCTCAAGCTTTGGCAATTTGACTAGAAGAAAGGATTCTAGTCGAAAATTGCAACAACTACATGGAAAGTTGGAAACTAAGACAATTTTTGTAAAAGTGATCATGTACAAAATCAAGCAAAATGTGTTAAAAAATGTTTCAAGATTTAGTTCAGTCATTTAGACTTTTAAAAGTCAGGCATTTTGAGTTGGGTGGATTCTTGAAAAGCGTTATGGATGTTAAGTATAGAAATATTTCTTGGAAAAAAAATGAACCTCTTAAAAGAGAAAACAACAAGAAATAATAACACATGAGAATTCGAACCATAAATAAAGACACAATTACCAGGAATTGAACCATAAAGGGAAACACAACCAGAAATTGAACCAGAGTTCGAATGTCACTGTCAAAATTAGGTTAGCAAATGGAAGCATACCTAGTTGAAATTGCAGGTGCTATGACAAATGAGAGTCATCACTCCAGGATATGGCTTTAGTTGTGTAAATTGTTGCATGCATCTGGCTTTAGTTCTCCTCGGTGATTTCTATAGAAGAAATGTTATAGGGTTGGAGAATACCTATGCCTAGAGCATGGCACGTGAACTTTGAATTTATTGTACATACATAAAATAGTTTTCTCATGGTTGGATATGAGCTCAAATTGGAGACTTGGGAGCTTTAAATTCTCTCCTTTTTGGTTGAAATGGTATTATTTCTTGTGGACTCTACAGTGGCCAAGCGAGATCTTTGACTATGGGTTTTTAAAAATGAAACTCATATCACAACGAAGACGCTTAACTTGTTATGGCGTGGAAAACTTAAGTATTCCCACACATTATACGTCATTGGTCAATTATCTTCTTTTTGGGTGTATTTGTCGATGAGTGGTAAATTATTTCAAGCAACATGCCCTGACCTGTTTTTAGCCGAGGAAACATAAACTTGAAAATGACGCTCCATTGATCCCGATCTCATTCCACTTGGACGATGGAAATCCACTTGGACGATGGCTTCGAGTGAATGTATAAAATCTTGAGATGTTGAATAACCTAGGTCACCTGTATAATATCAAAAGCTGCCATAACAGCCTTTGTCACGTGCCATCAATCGTTGGGAGCGTGGCTATGCAAAAAAATTGTCAATAAATATTAACACACGGAAAAACAATGTGGCTATGCTAAAAAATTGCCAATACATATTAACACATGACAAAACAGGTTGTTCTCTTGTGCATGTGATGGAAACGTTTCACATTTGTCAATTATGCTTTCTTTAGCCAAGTTGTGAGTCGGTTGTTGGTCGCACCGAAAGTAATCAAGTAGGCAGATGTAATAATCAAGATCTAAGATCCAACACTGGTGGCAAGCTTACCTACACTTCTACATGGCTATATTAATTGTTTTTTTACAAAGTATAAGTGGAAAAATTACTTGATGTAAGGTTTATTGCAGCTAGTGACTAGATTTCGAAATCTGTAATGTGTGTGGACTACAATGAGCCTACACATGTTGCATCTTTTAGCTAATAAATGCATTAAAATTATCTACCATGTACGTTTTGTATTCAGTATCTTTGTAGAGATAGGTTTTTAATCTTGTTGTATTGAGCATTTTTTTGTCATATGGTACTTATGATAAGCTATAAACCATAAGCGATATTGTTCGTATTCGATATGTTTAGGGAAGTAGGCTTTTCATCTTTTCAGCATTGAGAATTTTTGTTTTCTGTCATACTTTTTTTGTGGTTCCGCAAGCAAGGCTTCGTGTAACTCGATTTGCAATGCAAACATTGCATTGGCAGCTCAACCAAAACTGGTGCCATTGAGGCAAGCACTCCATCCAGATCTGCTTCCTTCTCTGTTTACTCTGTGAGGTATGATCTGTTGAATCTACTGCTTTTGCAAATCGATCAACTGTACATTCACAAATATATTGATTTCTTGTATTGTTTTTCTACATTCTTTGGCTACCTTTCCTGTCGTCATGGACAAACTATTTTTAACAATTTCCAGCAAATGTCTACTAAAACTCAGTAAATTTCCACCACATCCCCAGTTCCAATTCTGGCGTTTCTTAACTTGCCGGCACATCCATTGACAAGCCTTTGCAGATCCGCATATGCGACTTTGAATTTCCCGGACACAATGAGGTCCTTGTGTTAGGGAAACAAGTTGTAGGCATTGTTTAGAAGCGCAATCAAAGTCAGGGGATGGAATTCTTATTCTTTGTTCACCATTGAATGGAAATTAAAAGAACTAGAGAATCCCACGAAGGTTTATCACACCACACGAACGATAAAAGGGATACAGAGGTTGTAGGAGAAATGTAGGAGAAGCACAAGTAGGCTATAAGATCCCACTTGCTTCCCGTTAAGAAGATCTCATGCATACATGGAAATACCTCCACGGCAAAATACTGTCGTAGAAAATAAAAGCAATGGCGTGAAAAACATGAAAAACCGAATCCATGGGAGACGGACTTCCAGATGCGCAACTGTTATACACTTGCACAAGTGTTTGCATGGAAACACAATACTAGAGTAATCGTTGACGAGAGGTAAGCGGTCAACCTCCATTATCTCTATATACAAAACTGAAATGATTTGATTTATTTACTGGAATCATTGCTATCTATTTAGGATGAGGAGAGAAGTCTAGATGGCCACATAGTAGGCTCTTTTCACTATGCAAATAATACATTCCATGAAAATATACCAGATATTTTGCAGAACATGGATGGAAATGCGCTTTGGTTTTTCAACTTTGCATTGAGCAAGGTAAGACCATATGGTTCTCACCCTTTCAATGGAATCTCACAAAGAGTTTTTATATCTATAATGTTTATTAATGAAATGGATATGAGTCAATTTGGTATTTGTTGGTATCAGTGATGGGGTTAATCTACCTTTGGACTCAATCCGAGAGGGACACCTTCAAGAAAGCAATTTTAGGCATGTTAAAGTGCAATCCCGCAGAGAAGGTAGTGGAGATGGGAAGGCTCGAAGGAGGTAGTGAATATGGTGGTTGAAGAAGTTTTCATATTTTGTTCAGAAAGGTGAAACATAGTTCATTCCAAACACATATAATAGTTGCAGTGAAATATTTTCATAATTCACAACTTTACCAAAACTATGTGGGCGTTGTATTGAGTCTTTGTTTGCAGTCTTTGTTCGCATTTCATGATCTTTGGCTNGTTGTAGTGAAATATTTTCATAATTCACAACTTTACCAAAACTATGTGGGCGTTGTATTGAGTCTTTGTTTGCAGTCTTTGTTCGCATTTCATGATCTTTGGCTTCTACTCTTGCAGGCTCTTTAATTACAAGGTTGGCATCCATTTTTTCCATTTGCTGCAATATTTGGACCAGTATCCATTTGATGCAATCTCTAGACTCACTCTGAAGAGAAGTTGCAAAGAAATGAACATTTCAAAAAGGAACATCAAATATATGAATACCAAAGATATACACCAGTGATGATGGTGTGATGACGGTGCAATATCAGAAGGTTGTGCACCATGAAGGTAGAAGGGTGTGCAATAAGATAATGCTACAGTCTTGTTAGCATATGAAATTGCATTGAACTTGGGGGAAATTAATTTACAGTGACAGTGGTGGTGAATAATTACAAGACACTGGCGATGAATAGTTACAATGGTTACAATGGCCTGACCATGAGATCTTTCTACTTAAGGTAAAACATTGGAAGAGCAAAGAATATGCTTCAACAATGACAGAGGAGGTAGGTTTTGGCAGTCACATAGGCATTGGAAGTGGCAGTGATGGCATTTGCCAGAGGTGGTTGATGCACTGGCGGTGAGCTTGGAGTACCATGCAAACTCATTAAACACTTTGGGATGTGTTTCTGTTAGTAAATGCTTCTGCCTTGAAAACTTAGGAAAACTCCCGAAAACTTAGTTCCACTTCCATGTGGATCTTAAAGACCCAAAAATAATGCTTCAATTTGACAACCAATAGAATGATGCCAAAATGAATTAAAAAAAATCAGCAACAATCTAAAACTATGGATAAAAGTTAAAAATGTATGGTCAAAATAGAAACTTATATAGTCAACAGATATCTATTACAATTGTACATTGCCTTTGGCAAGTACAATAATAAGTGGGAAGTGATGGTTACTGATGATGATGATAGTCATTGACATTAGGCCAATTTTATTATGCTTAAAAAAATTCATAAATCTCTATATATGAAAAGTAATATGAATATACTTTTCAAAAAGCTTTTGATATATGAATATACTTTCCAAAAAGCTTTTGAACATAGATTGAATTTGGATTTTATATAATTCACTTCATTCTCTCCTTCAGGTTTACCATTAATTGGTAATCAACAAAAAGTGATGGGTAATACTTTTCAAAAAGCTTTGAACACGGATTTTTGTTTCGACATGGTAAGAATTTTCAAGGGGGGGATTCAGAGGGGCCTCACCCCGTCGACTCTGATTAACTTTAAATGTAGATTTATTCTGGATTTTATACCATTTTCAATGGACAGACATATCCATTCATCCATGCTATTACAATTAACACCCTATTACATGAGACAAACCATACAATGTACACCATCTTAAAAAGGCGGTTTTAAAACAAATAAGCTGCCCAAACAAATTGAGAATGTTATTCTCATTGGATAAAATCAAATAAAAATTACAAGATGTTTTATAACAATTATATCTAACCACATAGAGATAGCTCACAAGCATTTTCTACAATCTTTTGACACATTTCCTTTCAAAAAGGATGCAAGCATTCTAGAATTATATAAAATACTAAGTAATAGTTATAAGCGATACATGAAAATTGTTAAACATTTTTTACTTTTTATATTACCTTTACTGAAGCATATTTGTAAGTAGACCGAAGGAAATAGTGATTAGTTGTTAGCAACAAATAATGAAAGATCAGCTGCATACTTTCCTACCTTTCTAGATAGGAATGCCAACATTTACTGAAGCATATTTTTAAGTCAACTAAAGGAAACACTAACCAGTTGTTACCAACAAATAATGCAAGATTAACTGCAATTTTGTTGTTGGATT
>LPNX010596650.1:395198-458378 GCA_001517045.1 Pseudotsuga menziesii
TCTATAGGGTTGGAGAATACCTATGCCTAGAGCATTGCATGTGAACTTCGAATTTATTGTACATACATAAAATAGTTTTCTCATGGTTGGATATGAGCTCAAATTCGAGACTTTGGAGCTTTAAATTCTCTCCTTTTTGGTTGAAATGGTATTATTTCTTGTGGACTCTACAGTGGCCAAGCGAGATCTTTGACTAGGTGTTTTTAAAAATGAAACTCATATCACAACGAAGACGCTTAACCTGTTATGGCGTAGAAAACTTAAGTATTCTTTTTGGGTGTATTTGTCGATGAGTGGTAAATTATTTCAAACAACATGGCCTGACCTGTTTTTAGCCGAGGAAACATAAACTTGAAAATGACGCTCCATTGATCCCGATCTCATTCCACTTGGACGATGGAAATCCACTTGTCCATAGCTTCGAGTGAATGTATAAAATCTTGAAACCGACTCGTGCTTCCATGATCGTGTGGTTAGATGTCGAATACCCCAGGTCACCTCTATAATTTCAAAAACTGCCATAACCGCCTTTGTCACGTGCCATCCATAACAGCCTTTGTCACGTGCCATCAATCGTTGGGAGCGTGGCTATGCAAAAAAATTGTCAATAAATATTAACACACGGAAAAACAATGTGGCTATGCAAAAAAATTGTCAATACATATTAACACGACAAAACAGGTTGTTCTCTTGTGCATGTGATGGAAACGTTTCACATTTGTCAATTATGCTTTCTTTAGCCAAGTTGAGAGTCGGTTGTTGGTCGCACCGAAAGTAATCAAGTAGGCAGAAGTAATAATCAAGATCTAAGATCCAACACTGGTGGCAAGCTTACCTACACTTCTACATGGCTATATTAATTGTTTTTTTACAAAGTATAAGTGGAAAAGTTACTTGATGTAAGGTTTATTGCAGCTAGTGACTAGATTTCGAAATCTGTAATGTGTGTGGCCTACAATGAGCCTACACATGTTGCATCTTTTAGCTAATAAATGCATTAAAATTATCTACCATGTACGTTTGTATTCAGTATCTTTGTAGAGATAGGTTTTTAATTTTGTTGTATTGAGCATTTTTTTTTGTCATATGGTACTTATGATAAGCTATAAACCATAAGCGATATTGTTCATATTCGATATGTTTAGGGAAGTAGGCTTTTCATCTTTTCAGCATTGAGAATTTTTGTTTTCTGTCATACTTTTTTTGTGGTTCCGCAGGCAAGGCTTCGTGTAACTCGATTTGCAATGCAAACATTGCATTGGCAGCTCAACCAAAACTGGTGCCATTGAGGCAAGCACTCCATCCAGATCTGCTTCCTTCTCTGTTTACTCTGTGAGGTATGATTTGTTGAATCTACTGCTTTTGCAAATCGATCAACTGTACATTCACAAATATATTGATTTCTTGTATTGTTTTTCTACATTCTTTGGCTACCTTTCCTATCGTCATGGACAAACTATTTTTAACAATTTCCAGCAAATGTCTACTAAAACTTAGTAAATTTCCACCACATCCCCAGTTCCAATTCTGGCGTTTCTTAACTTGGTGGCACATCCATTGACAAGCCTTTGCAGATCTGCATATGCGACTTTGAATTTCCCGGACACAATGAGGTCCTTGTGTTAGGGAAACAAGTCATAGGCGTTGTTTAGAAGCGCAATCAAAGTCAGGGGATGGAATTCTTATTCTTTGTTCACCATTGAATGGAAATTAAAAGAACTAGAGAATCCCACGAAGGTTTATCACACCACACGAACGATAAAAGGGATTTCAGTTTGTAGATTTCTGGGGTAAGATAAGTTGTTGTAGGGTTTTTTCGGACAATCCGCAGTAGACATTTTTAGGTCCACGTTTCGATTCCGAATCTGGAACCATCATCAGGACAAGTAGTCAATTGGTAAAGCTGGAGCTCTGGATTTAAATCCAGAGCTGCAGCTTTACCAATTGACTACTTGTCCTGATGATGGTACCAGATTCGGAATCGAAACGTGGACCTAAAAATGTCTACTGCGGATTGTCCGGAAAAACCCTATGATAAAAGGGATACAGAGGTTGTAGGAGAAGCACAAGTAGGCTGTAAGATCCCACTTTCTTCCTGTTAAGAAGATCTCATGCATACATGGAAATACCTCCACAGCAAAATAGTGTCATAGAAAATAAAACCAATGGCCTAAGAAACATGAAAAACCGAATTCATGGAAGGCGGACTTCCCGATGTGCATTTGTTAGCAACAATTTACAGGATACACTTGCACAAGTGTTTGCATGGAAACACAATACTAGAGTAGTCGTTGACGTGAGGTAAGCAGTCAACCTCCATTATCTCTATATACAAAATGAAATGATTTGATTTATTTACTGGAATCATTGCTATCTATTTAGGATGAGGAGAGAAGTCTAGATGGCCACATAGTAGTCTCTTTTCACTATGCAAATAATACATTCCATGAAAATATACCCGATATTTTACAGAACATGGATGGAAATACGCTTTTGTTTTTCAACTTTGCATTGAGCAAGGTAAGACCATATGGTTCTGACCCTTTCAATGGAATCTCACAAAGAGTTTTTATATCTATAATGTTTATTAATGAAATGGATATGAGTCAATTTGGTATTTGTTGGTATCAGTGATGGGGTTAATCTACCTTTGGACTCAATCCGAGAGGGACACCTTCAAGAAAGCAATTTTAGGCATGTCAAAGTGCAATCCCACAGAGAAGGCAGTGGAGATGGGAAGGCTCGAAGGAGGTAGTGAATATGGTGGTTGAAGAAGTTTTAATATTTTGTTTAGAAAGGTGAGTTCATTCCAAACACATATAATAGTATAATAGTTGCAGTGAAATAATTTCATAATTCACAACTTTACCAAAACTATGTGGACGTTGTATTGAATCTTTGTTTGCAGTTCATCATCTTTGGCTTCTACTCTTGCAAGCTCTTTAATTACGAGGTTGGCATCCATTTTCTCCATTTGCTGCAATATTTGGACCAGTATCCATTTGATGCAATCTCTAGACTCACTCTGAAGAGAAGTTGCAAAGAAATGAACATTTCAAAAAGGAACATCAAATATATGAACACCAAAGATATACACCAATGATGATGGTGTGATGACGGTGCAGTATCGGAAAGTTGTGCACCATGAAGGTAGAAGGGTGTGCAATAAGATAATGCTACAGTCTTGTTAGCATATGAAATTGCATTGAACTTGGGGGAAATTAATTTACAGTGACAGTGGTGGTGAATAGTTACAAGACACTGGTGGTGAATAGGTGAATAGTTACAATGGTTACAATGGCATGACCGTGAGATCTTTCTACTTAAGGTAAAACATTGGAAGAGCAAAGAATATGCTTCAATAATGACAGAGGAGGTAGGTTGTGGCAGTCACATAGGCATTGGAAGTCGCGGTGATGGCATTGCTAGAGGTGGTTGATGCATTGGCGGTGAGCTTGGAGTACCAAGAAAACTCATTAAACACTTTGGGATGTGTTTATGTTAGTAAATGCTTCTGCCTCTAAAACTTAGGAAAACTCCTTAAAACTTAGTTCCACTTCCATGTGGAACTTAAAGACCCGAAAATAATTCTTCAATTTGACAACCAATAGAATGATGCCAAAATGAATTAAAAAAAATCAACAACAATGTAAAACTATGGATAAAAGTTAAAAATGTATGGTCAAAATAGAAACTTATATAGTCAACAGATATCGATTACAATTGTACATTGCCTTTGGCAAGTACAATAATAAAGTGATGATTAATGATGATGATAGTCATTGACATCAGGCCAATTTTATTATGCTTAAAAAAATTCATAAATCTCTATATATGAAAAATAATATGAATATACTTTTCAAACAGCTTTTGATATATGAATATACTTCCCAGAAATCTTTTGAACATAGATTGAATTTGGATTTTATATAATTCATTGCATTCTCTCCTTGAGGTTTACCATTAATTGGTAATCGACAAAAAGTGATGGGTAATACTTTTCAGAAAGCTTTGAACACGGATTTTTGTTTCACGGTAAGAATTTTCAAGGGAGGAA
Source organism: Pseudotsuga menziesii (assembly GCA_001517045.1). Classification (NCBI taxonomy): domain Eukaryota; kingdom Viridiplantae; phylum Streptophyta; class Pinopsida; order Pinales; family Pinaceae; genus Pseudotsuga; species Pseudotsuga menziesii. The sequence continues at coordinate 399,256 of LPNX010596650.1, forward strand.
TTCGGAGGGGCCTCACCTTGTCGGCTCTGATTAACTTTAAATGTATATTTATTCTGGATTTTATACCATTTTCAATGGACAGACATATCCATTCATCCATGCTATTACAATTAACACCCTATTACATGAGACAAACCATACAATGTACACCATCTTAAAAGGCGGTTTCAAAACAAATAAGCTGCCCAAACAAATTACGAATGTTATTCTCATTGGCTAAAATCAAATCAAATTACAAGATGTTTTATAACAATTATATCTAATCACATAGAGATAGCTCACGGGCATTTTCTACAATCTTTTGACACATTTCCTTTCAAAAAGGATGCAATAGTTATAAGCGATACATGAAAATTGTTAAACATTTTTTACTTTTTATATTACCTTTACTGAAGTATATTTGTAAGTATACCAAAGGAAATAGTAACCAGTTGTTAGCAACAAATAATGAAATATCAACTGCATACTTTCCTACCTTTCTAGATAGGAACGCCAACCTTTACTGAAGCATATTTTTAAGTCAACTGAAGGAAACACTAACCAGTTGTTACCAACAAATAATGCAAGATTAACTGCAATTTTGTTGTTGGATTTATACAAATGACAACGCAAGATTTTCTCCATAATTTCTTGTTGAATTAATATACAAGTGACAACAACAATCTACATTTTGTTGTCACTATGTTCTTTTTCAAGTGAGGAAATAATCTTCGATCTTAAAGAGCCCCGTGATTTTTCCAAGTTTCACAAGGTCAAATCTCCAACATTTCAGTGTCTGTATCTAATGCAACAACATCTGTAAATAACAACTACAATACAACTTGGTTTGTGATGAAACAATTATATTTAAAACACAGATACATTGTTGCTAGACAATATCTAATTTAATAAACAAGTTGAATAATCACTTATCAATAATATTACATTTTTTCTCCTTTTATATCAATAAAATCAAGCTATTCCATTCACATTCCTCAAAATTTGTATTCCTTTCACATTCCTAAAAATTTGTATTCCTTAACCTAGACATCCTTAAAATCCTTTATAGACAAAACATAATTCAGAAATATTGCATGGGCATTGAAAAAAGACAAATTATAAATAACATTATATATCTAAATATTAGGATTTTAACAGTGTATCATGGAAGAAGAAATGAAAGTAACTTATGAAATTGTATAACTTGAATATTACATAATCCAAATGGAGGTGCTAAAAGAAATCAATACTAGAGAATGTTATCGTTGGCAGCACCAAATGCACTTCACTAAAGTCAACAATGAAATTTGTCACTCACTATCAGTAGGGCACAAGTGCACATACCTCAAGTAAAGAGCAACATAAAAATCTCATCCCTACTATTCCACGGAGTGAAATTTCAAGAGGAAATTTTGTAGAAAAAATTGATGGGTTATCAAGAAGAGCATAAAGATCCAGATAAAAGTGCAACCAATATATCCATAAGGAAACACCTTTTATCTCCCTTTCTTGTAAATTTTTCTAGTACCATGTCCTCTTTTTTGTCCCTCTTTCTAGCATATTTTTTGCAAATCCATTTACAAACTAGACAATGCATTTTTACATCCAACATCACTAGCATTTACCCTAGCCTCAAATTGAGATAATGAAATGCAATTTTCACAAGCCTTTGAATCCATGCTAGTCCACAACATCATACTTTGATTTCCAAGGCTTTAGCTACCAGTTTGGAAACAAAAATATGCAACAACTCAACTATGTTAAAACAATTTTTCACCAATGAACATACATCATTAGCTGAAGGCGAAGTAAGTATACTACCAAATAAGTAGAACTTGACACAAAACAATAACTAGTTGGTTAATGCACAAAAGCAACTTGTCCTTCCTAATCTACATTTGACCTTAAGTACAATCCAATAAATATACAAACGAAACCTAAGTTAGAATCATTAGAAAGCATTAGTCATTTTTACATGGTATTTTCCTGTATTCATCCGAAACCACTTAAAAGATTCCTCGAAATGGTATTTACATTTGGATGTGAAAACTTGGGACCTGGTGTACCAATAGAAGGTTCCCTCCATGACATAGAAGATCTACATGGGTAATATGGTGTGCCTTGACCTTATGTATGTTCACTATAATATTTTGAGGTTATTGAATAGGATATGGGTTCATTCTGGTGTTGATCCACACAATAATCTTTATCAAAAGAATTATGCTCTTCCTTGATTTGTAACCTTGGCCTTTGATCTAAGTTTCCAAATTAAACTTCTTGCTCAAAGGAACATTCTTTTTCAACATGCAGATATATTCCTTTCTCCCTCATCCTCTCAACATCTTCTGCCTCCCACTTTTTTTCAAACTCTGTTTGGGAAATATTGTCCTCTGGCTGGAAAAAGCTTATCCTTTGTATTTGATTTCCTCTATTCCTTAGATACCTCCCATCATATGCACCATCTCTTCCATAATATTCATGACTAGTTTGTCCCCTTTCGTAATCATCTATGTTTGGCAGCTCCTCGGGCATTCCTTTAGGTTTGAACCAATTATCTTTAAATGAACCCTTTTCCCTATTTGACTCCTATGTATTGTAGATATTTGTCATCTATAATGAACATCTCACCCATAACCTTGGAAGAATCTGCAACCTTCCTATCAAAAATTTTCTTGGCATTAGAAGACAAATCCATGTTGACGTAGTGTTACCCATCAAGCATGCAGTCATTACCTCATGAACCTTGTCGCATCCTTTTATAATCAACAGGAGGTCAACAAAAGATTTGGTATTAAATCTCATTGAAGAGTAATGTTTCCAAACTTGGATTCTCCTCTAACTGAGAGCAGCCGATAACAATTAGGCATTGAAACTTTGTACAATGCTGTAACCCCTTATACTCTTCAGCTTCACAAATCTGTATGCACACAGTATTGAACACACTAGGTACACTGAGAAAGGGGGTGAATCAGTGTGTGCAACTTTTATTAATTTTTCACTTTTAACAATCAACAACTTATTAAATATTATTCATTATCACATTATCATTATATCATCATCACATAAGAACCATAGCATGACACACGGTACACCATATTTTACGTGGAAACCCAAGTCCTAAGGAAAAACCACTGAATCCTTTACAATAGAAATTATCTAGCAACAACTGAAACGAGGAAACAACCCCCTTATTACAATGAATTCAATTCTCCAGCTACAACTAGAAACAGGCTACAACCCCCTCATTTACAGGATACAACCTGAAGGACGCTCCAACCCCATGCTTCTCCGACTACAACCAAAAGGAGGCTACAACCCCCTTTCCTTGCCCCATCCTACCACCCTGATATGAAGATAGAAATTGTTGAACCACGACTGCACTAATCCTGTGGACCTGCTAATCAACACATATACTACACTACACAATATGTGCCACACTACACAACCACTCCCACTACTAACCATGCTCATCATCTGATCACTACTCATCAGTTGATCACTATCCACTGTGTCACACTACTCATCAACCTATACAATCAACCTGTCCAATAAATTTGTACCAGTCATTTTTTTTCTCACATCAACTGACTCAGGAAATCTGATTCTACACACTAAACTCAGTCCATCTAGGTCAAACCAACTGCTCATACAACTCAGCCAATCTAAGTCAAACCAACTACACATAAGGCAACTTTTGCCAATCTTGCTCAATTGAACCAACCTGTACCAAGATGCTTGTGTACCTATGCCAAATCAATCATATACTTGTGTTAATCTAGTCAAGTTCTCTAACATTCAACCAACCCTTCTTACTTGGCCTAGTTCATCAAGAGACACATTTGAACAATTGAGAGACTTCAGATATGGTCAACCAAACTTTGTCCAATCACACTCAACTAAATGACACCACAACCAACCTCAATCACAATCAAGGAATACTTGACAGTCAAACATGATATACCTCAACCAAATAACCCCAGCCAAGAAGATAAAAGACTTAACCAACTATGTCAAACTCAATCAATCTCATAAACTCTTAGACACAAAAATATTTTTCACTCCACTCAAATCAATTCAACAAATCAAACATATATCAAGCAAATAGTCACTTACAACACTATCAAATGTTGTCATTTACAATCAATAACAGTCCAACTCTGATTAGGTCAAAGACACAATTATCAAAACTTGTCAAACTAGTTTTCAAAGAAAACACTTAGGTTGATCAAATAAATCACTCACAAGATCTATTACTTACATGCCAACTTTTCATTCAATACTACATTATACAACAGTCAAGATAAACACCAAATTCTATGCCAACAATATCCGAGATAATCATCAAGATTTATATCAAGACGACATCAATATTTATATCAATATCACATCAAGATATATTCCAAGATAACCATCATCATAGACTCCATAAAATATTCAATGACTTCAAGGATATATACCAATATATAGCCTCATATACTAAGATCAAAGATGAACTTTATCCATGATAGACATGTGTCATCACAAGAAAAACCCAGAAGCATGAGTCATACCTTTTTGAAGATCATAATATGAATAAATGGTAGATAAACCAAAATAATCTCTAGATCTTGTCATCACATATCCCTCATAACAATCTTTCCAATAAGCCAAGAGTTTTGTAATTCTGATTTTGTATGAGGAAGTCATGCCAATTTTAGTGAAGATGCCCAAAAATTTCTCTTCCACGAAATTTCGCACTTTTCTCCAAGAGTTGTGAAATTCCATAGAGAGAATTGATTCATGAAAAAATGAAATGTTTGATATTCTATTTATATCATTCGTGGACTAAATTTAGTACCTCAAACTGGGCTGACATGCAATTCAAAATTACAAATAATTAAATTATCATTTATGTGGTCGGTTCACCCAAAAATGTGGTGTACACTAACTTCAAAAAATCATATCTCTTCAACTGTAAGGAGTTAGAATATGCTCCACATATAAACGGAAATCGATTGATGAGTACTATCTCCCTATGATGGTTTTATTTGCAAATTCTTGGTCTAATACCCTTAAATTATTTAATCTTTTAGGACTCCAAAGATTCCACACATAAACGTGTCAAAGACCATGGTACCTTATGCATAAGCTCCAAGGTCAAAGGATTCAACGAACATCATCAAATGCATAAGGGATTCTATGGTCTTCACATCCACACAAATCACATCAACAAGGAGGATAGATCCACCATATGCTCATCATATAAAGGGTATCAATGACCTCAACACCACCAATCAAGTGGGAACAAATATTTTTTCAAGAATATCATCATCGTATTCAAGGTATCCATATCATTAAAAACATATCCAATGGTTCCACTATATATCTTCATTATAATAAGAGTACCAACACCCAAAATAGGGCTACAAAGAACTCACCACTAGCATGCAACACCTTATGGGTTTCATATGCATGATCACGAGGCTACAACATTCCAATGACCATATAGCATCCAAGGGCCGTCTAACCACCATATGTGTAGGTTCAAGACCTAAACTTCCAAGGACACTAAGGACCCCATAAGAATGGGTTCCAACATAACACCATAAGTTTGGGTTCCAAGACCTCAGTCTCCACATGCAAGAGGATCAATATCTAAGCTTGTGGACTCAAGGACCCCACAAGAACTCAACAACCTCAAGACCATATGATGCAAGCAATGGGCTCCAACATCAACACACCAAGGGACTTACACACATGAGCCACATCATCCATCCAACAACCAATCAAGAGACAAAAACACGTACAAGCATAATGAGCAGCACAAAGACCAGTAACCAAAGATCAACCAAGATCAAGGTACTCGACAATGGACTCAAACAAGACCAAGATACAACTTAAGGGAACTTGACAAAGTCAATGGGTAACCAGAGATTTTGTCATTGTTCCAAGGCCTCCAAGGGCTTCAATCTTGGGCTTGGATAAGTTCAAAAGGGATCCTCTGACACATACAACCAAAACCTAAACAATAACCCTTAGGTTCTCCATAAGGGGCACTAAGGACTCAACATTTGGCATCAATGACAACTTAATCAACAATCTCCCCCTTTGGCATTGGTGACAACACCATAGCTCCACTTCATATAAAGCTCCCCCCATCAACAAAACTTCTCTCCCCATTTGGCATCAATGGAAAAGGGAGCATCCTTTGACAATATTGCTCCCCCTCACGGCATTCTCCCCTTGTCATCGACTTCTCTTCCTTTGTCAACTTTTCTTGTTATTTTCATTAATGGCAATAAGAAATTCCTTTGGAAATATTTCTCCCCCTATCATTAGACACTATTGATTTTCTTATGAACTTGTATTCTGTCACAAAGATACTGTTGGAACCAATTACTATACGATACTTAAAAGAATGTGATAGTTGATCTCTAATCTGATAACTAGATACATAGCTCCTTTTACACATTATTTGTACACTTCATATCACTAGTTGATAGTCTTCAAAATGGTATTTCTTTTTTCCTGAGATTTTCATCATTTCGGTTTTGATCTACTAAATTTATTCTCCATACTTTGGTAGGCCGGTGGTTGTTCATGTCATTCGATTAAACTTGATTTCTTCTCCAATCTTTAATGGGTCCCTACATCTAGCAATGTTTTGCAAAATGACCATAATGATAGCAATTGTAGCACTGAACGGAAAATGCACTTTCATTTCATTCTGGAGTGATTATGTCATGAGCTCTACAATGAATGGCTTTGTGACCATAGTTGTTACACTTGTAGCAGTGACCATGAAACTTTATAGGATATCTCTAAGAAGTAACTTCTCTTGATTCTTGCTGATCATGGGATCTTCTGAGAATACATGTATTATTGTTATCCTTTTTTTCTTTTACTATGGAGATTTTACTTTCTTCAATGTTCTTCTCGATCTTCGAATTTGTCTTTAACGAAATAGTTATTTTGACCAGATTTTCCTTCAAAGAGAGGATCTTTAATTCTTGTTTTTAACAAATTTCTATCTTTTCTTGGAGTTGTCTCGTTAGATATTCTTCTATTTTCTTGACTTCTTCTACCTGTTTGTTTAGAGAAAAGATATTTTCATCCATCTATCCTTTTTAATTCTGATCATCCTCATGGGATTTTGGAAGTTTACCTTTTAGTACATGATTCTCCTTTCTGAGTTCTGAGAGCTCCTTTTCAAATTCAAAGTTTGTCAGACATACCTTTTGTAACTCTACCTTCAAGGATTTGATTTCAAGTTCTTGTTTTCTTCTTAACCTCACTTCCAATATTTCTTTAGTCTTGTAGGTACTTATCTCACTGTCTTTGTCTTGTAGCTTGCAGATCAATTCTTTCTCCTTATCTTCTAGCAGCCTTTTGAGATGGACAATTTCTTTTGATTGCTTTTCATTTTTTGTAGTTGACTTCTCAAGTTTATATTTCAAAGATTTGGATATGGATTCTTTGATTCTAGTAGCTTCTTCAACTTGGGTTTTTAGATCAATTATGGTTTGTGTGGCCATCTCAAATTCTTCTTGATTCCTCTTCTCAGATTTGTCCAACTGCTCTTGCAATATCCAGTTCTGTTCACAAAGAATTTTCACTTTTTGCTAAACATTAGTAATTTCATTGTCTATCATATTATCTGCTAGATTTCTATCACTTGTCAAAGAGCAAGGATTTTCATCATAATCTGAAGTATTTCATTTTATGAATTCAAAATGTCTCTTATCTTCTATACCTAATAAACATATCTCATTGAAAGGATTACAAATAGAGTGTTCAAAGGACTTACCTTCATACTTACCTGGATCTTCCACTGACATTTTCATGGGAATGTCTTTTGCTTCTTATTCTTCATCTAAGTTTAGCTGATTTATTTTGAACAAAAATTCTTCAACTGAGTTGCACTTTCCTATTTTCTCCTTTTGGAGATTTTTTATATATTCAAGCATTAATTCCATAACCTCTGATTCTTGTTCTTTATTGGAGTAGAGTTGTTCTAATCTAATCCATAGTTCCTTAGCTGAGTTGCACTTCCCTATCTTCTTCTTTTGGATATCTATTAGGCCTTCAAGGATGGATTCCATAGCCATAGAATTATTTTTCTTTGCTTCCTTTTGAGCTGTTGTTTTCACTTTATTTGGATGTGTATATCCAGTAACAACTAACTTCCATACACCAACTCCTTATGCCTCAAGGTAATCCTACAATCTCATTTTCCAGATCAAGTAATAATCTGACTCATAGGACAATGGTACTCCATTCATTGATAACCCCATGGTGTGTAAAAGATATCCTTCAAGCTGATAAGGCTTTCTGTGAAGGACTCGCTCTAATACCAATTATTGGACACACTAGGTAAAATTAGAGGGGGGGTGAATTAGTGTGTGCAAATTTTGTTACTTTTTCAATTTTAACAATCAACAACTTATTCAATATTATGCATTATCACATTATCATTATATCATCAGCAGCATTATTATCATCATCATATCATCATCACATAAGAAGCATAACATGATACACATTACACCATATTTTACATGGAAACCCATGTCCTGAGGGGAAACCACGGAAGGCTTTATAATAATAATTATCTAGCAACAGCTGGAAGGAGGAAACAGCCCCCTTATTACAATGAATTCAATTCTCCAGCTACATCTAGAAGCAGGATTCAACCCCCTGAATTACAAGCTATAACCTTAAGGAAGCTCCAACTCCCTAATTCTCCAACCACAACCATAAGGAATCTACAACCCCCTTTCCTTACCCTGTCCTACCACCTTGATATGAATACTAAAACTGTTGAACCAAGACCGCACTGATTATGTGGAACTACTAATCAACACCTGTATTACACTGCACAATCTGTATCACACTGTACAGCCACTCCCACTGCTAACCACTGCTCATCATCTGATCACTACTCATCAACTAGTCATTGTTCATTGTATCACACTACTCATCAACCTATCCAATCAAGTTGTACCATCAATCTATTGCTCACATCAACAGACTCAGTCAATATGAGTCTACACACTAAACTCATTCCACCTGGGTCAATCCAACTGCTCATACAACTCAGCCAATCTGAGTCAAACCAACTGCACATAAGGAAAATTGTGTCAATATTTCTCAATTGAACCAACATGTACCAAGATGCTTGTGTACCTGTGCCAAATCAATCATATACTTGTGTTAATCTAGTCAAGTGACCTGACAGACAACCAACCCTTCTTACTTATCCTAGTTCATTAAGAGACACATTTGGGAAACCAAGAGACTTCACATACGGTCAACCAAATTATGTCCAATCACACTCAACTCAATGACACCACAACCAGCCTCAGTCACAATCAAGGAATACTGGATAGTTAAACATGATATACCTCAACCAAATAACCTTATCTAAGAAGATAAAATAATTAACCAACTATGTCAAACTCAATCAATCTCATCAACTCTTAGACACAAAAGGATTTTTCACTCCACTCAAATCAAGTCAACAAATCAAACAGAAATAAAGCAAATAGTCACTTACAACACTATCAAAGGTTGTCATTAACAATCGATAACAGTCCAAATCCACTTAGTTCAAAGACACAATGATGAACACTTGTTGATAAAATAAATACTTCACAAGATCTATTACTTACATGTCAACTTCTCATTCAATACTACACTATACAACAGTCAAGATAAACACCAAAGTCTATTGCAACAATATCCAAGATAATCATCAAGATTTATATCAAGATCACATTAAGATATATTCCAAGATAACCATCACCATAGCCTCCATAACATATTCAATGAATTCAAATTATATATACCAATATATAGACTCACATACTAAGATCAAAGATGAACTCTATCCATGAGAGACACGTGCCATCACAAGAGAAACCCAGAAGAATGAGTCATACCTTTTTGAAGATCATGAGATGAAGAAATAGTAGACAAACCAAAACAAACTCTAGATCATGTCATCACATATCCCTCATAACAAGCTTTCCAACGAGGTAAGAATTTTGTAATTCTGATTCCGTCGAGAAAGTTATGCCAATTTTAGTGAAGATGCCCAATGGGGGATTCACCTTGTTGAGAAATATCTTATCACGTTCATTCATAAAGGAATTTTTTTAATTGTGAAAAATAAGGTCAATATATTTTAGGTATTGGCAGGGTAGCAAATAAGGTATGGGGGGTTTATAGGCATTGGGGGTATAAAAAGTGGTTTCTAGTAAAAATAACGAATATATCATAAAAATAGGGGTTTTTAATAGGAAATATGTATTGGGAGGGGGGCTCATCAAAAGGATTTTTGTAGGTAATTATAAATATCTAGTGAAATTAGGGGTATTCTTTAATATCGAATGAACAAAGGTGCTATGACATGGATTCACTAAGTGAATACCCTGTGAGATGCCCAAAAATTTCTTGTCCACAAAATTCCACACTTTTCTACAAGATTTGTGAAATTCCAAAGAGAGAATTGATTGATGAACAAATGAAATGTTTGATATTCTATTTATATAATTCGTGGAGGAAATTTAGTACCTCAAACAGGGACGACATGCAATTTAATATTACAAATAATTAAATTATATTTTGTTTGGTCGTCTCACCCAAAAAGGTCGGGTACACCAACTTCAAAAATTTGTATCCCATCAACCATAAGGAGTTAACATATTTTCCACATATAAACAGAAATGGATTGACAAGGACTATCTCCCTATGATGGGTTTATTTTAAAATTCTTGGTCTAATACCCTTAAATTCTTTAATTTGTCCAGGACTCCAAAAATTCCACACATAAAGGTGCCAAAGACCATGTTACCTCATGCATAAGTTCCAAGGTCAAAGGATTCAATGGACATCATCAAAGGCATGAGGGATTCTATGGTATTCATATCCACAAACATCACATCAACAAGGAGGATGGATCCACCATATACTCATCATATAAAGGGTATCAAGGACCCCAACACCACCAATCAAGTGGGAACAAATATTTTTCCAAGAATATCATCATCATATTCAAGTTCTCAATATCATTAAAAATATATCCAATGGTTCCACTATATATATTCATCATAATAAGAGTACCAACACCCCAAAATAGGGGTACAAAGACCTCACCACTAGTTTGCAACGCAAGTTATGGGCTTCATATGCATGATCACAAGGCTTCAACATGCCAATGACCATATAGCATCCAAGGGCCATCAAACCACCATATGTGTAGGTTCAAAACCCAAAATTCCAAGGACACCAAGGACCCCATAAGAATGGGTTCCAACATACCACCATAAGTGTGGGTTCTAAGACCTAAGTATCCACATGCAAGAGGATCAAGATCTAAGCTTGTGGAATCAAGGACCCCACAAAAAATCAACAACCTTAATACCATCCAATGCAAGAAATGGGCTCCATCATCAACACATCAAGGGACTTACACACATGAGCCACATCATCCATCCAACAACCAATCAAGAGACCAAAACAAGTACAAATATAGAAAGCAACACAAAGAATAGTAAACAAAGATCAAACAAGATCAAGGAACTCAACAATGGACTCAAACGGGACTAAGATACAAATTAGGGGCACTTGAAAAGGTCAATGGGTAACCAGGTATTTTGTCATTGTTCCAAGGCTTCCAAGGGCTTCAATCTTGGGCTTGGACACGGTTAAAAGGGATCCTTTGACATAGACAACCACAAAATCCACAAGGGGAACCAAGGACTCAACAGTTGGAATCAATGACCATGCATCGTTGGAATCAATGACAACTTAATCAACACACATTTACTTCAAAGATACACTATGCTCATAATTTGGAAACTCTTCTAACTCATAACACTCATTAAGTTGTAGGAGTTGAAGTTTTGTGGCATGCACCAACCCCCGACTGCTCTTCAGTGTTAAGTTTTCTAACCAAATAGAACAAATGATCACTGAAAGAATAACAAACACAACATAACAAAAGAGAACAAACAGATTTATCTTGGCAAACCCTCGTGGGGGAGAAAACCCAACAAAACTTCCCATATATAGACTTCACCCAAGTATAGTGTAAGATCCAAAGAATAAGGCTAGATTGCTTCCTCTCCTCCATATGGATTGTTTCTTTTCTCTCTGGTGCAACTGCTTTAGTTTTGTGTATGTACAAATGATTGAGGCACCTCCCCTATTTATACTAATCAATGCAGAATCCTAATAACCCAACACAGTTGACTTCTCCTCCCAAACAAGGTCGACTTTCCTTGGGAGACTCAAAAATACATTTTAATAATACTTTTGTGGGAACTACTAACCCAAATTACAACAGAGGATTTACCTCAAGACTTTACATGACCAATTACATTAATGACATCCCTAATTAGAGGAACAACATCTTCGAAAGAGGTAATAACAATAATAGTATAAAATAGAATATCTTCCGTAGTTGCATTTCTTTAACACTCTCTCTTAACAAGGAGGGTATTCTATAACACAACAATACAGCTGTACAACTGACTGGTAATTCTATATGTCATAGGAAGTTTTCACAACTATATTATAATTATCATTATCCATAGAATATCGCTATCACAGAACATCACATCTCGATCATCACATCACGAGCATCATATCTCGACACATCATCATAAGAATTACATCACATATTGTCACATCGTCATGAACATCACATATCATCGCATCATCACAAGCACCACCTCTCATCACATCATCACAAGAATCACATCTCATCACATCATCATGAGCATCACATCTTGAGCATCATCACAAGCATCGCATCTCATCACATCATCACAAGTATCACATATCGTTGCATCATCACGATCACCACATCTTGAGCATCACATCAAATCTCCTGCAATAAACACAACATCACAACTTAATGTGAAATCACCCACAGCATAAAAAGTTGTTTTATTGTCTACAAATGAATGCAGGACCACAATGTTTACAAATGAATGAAAGACAAAAATGCCTGCAAATGAATGCAGGACCACAACGTCCTCGAATGAATGCAGGACCACAACGTTTGCAAATGAATGCAGGACCACAATGTCTGCAAATGAATGCAGAACCACAACGTCCGCAAATGAATGGAGGACCACAACATCTTCTATAGGCACTTGATCACATATATACTTGAGCTTCCATATCATCATCAACAATAATTTTTATCATCACTCCCTCTTTCCAGGGAGGTCCTTTCGGACTACACCAAGCTTGTCTCTAAAATATTCAAACTTCACAGGAGATAGAGGCTTAGTTAACACATCTACAAATTTTTCCTCTGTAGGAACATACTGGAGCTTTATGAATATTCTTTGCACCATATCCTAGATGTAATGATACTTTATATCTATATGCTTTGAGTTATCATGGAACACCAATTTCTCTGTTAACTTGATGCAACTTTGGTTGTCACAATAAATATCAATTGCATCCATTTCGGTATCAAACAATCATGTCAATAATTTGCAAAGCCATACTGCTTCACTATAGGATAAACATGATGCAATGTATTCAGTCTCTAATGTACTAAGCGCAACACTAGTCTGCTTTCTACTAATCCATGAGATCACACTTGATCCCAAACTGAAACAACGTCCTAAAGTGCTCTTTCTGTCTTTAGAACTTCCAACCCAATCTGATTCAGTGTAGCCACATAATCTAAACTCACTATTAGCTTTCTATGTGAGGCCACAATCCAATGGACCCTTTAGGTACCTCATCACATGTTTTGTTACAACTAAGTGAACATGCCTTGGTTCTACCATATACTGACTTAATGTGTTCATGACAAAACATATATTTGGTCGTGTATTTGTTAAGTACATCAGTGAGACAATAATCTGTCTATATACTGTGACATTTATCCTTTCTGAAGAGTCATAATTTATGAGCTTCAGGTTTGTCACCATCGGAGTGTTCATTTCCTTACAATCCAAAATCCCAAATCTCTTTAGGATCTTGTTGGAGGAGCTCGTCGGTGAGCCGACTAGACTAGTCAACCAACTAATCGGAGATTAGGTCGGCCTCCAAAGTTCATGTCAGTTGACCGAACCGACAAGTAGTTACTCATAACCATTTTGTAATCATATATAATAGGCTATTGAGCCAATTAAGAACTTGGTTTAGTTTTGTATATGTGTGGACCCTCATGTGATTCTATAATATAATCTGTTATTCTACTATATATTCTTGTCTCTTGTCTCTGTATGTTTATATGATTCTTTATGTGTATTATTGGTAATCTTATGTGATCTGTGAGATTACAACATTGGTTCCATTGTTGGTATTGCATATATAGATAACATGACCATACATAAATGATATCAAAGTAAGAGATTAAGAATTGGTGGGAGCATAAGATCGCAAACTAATTGCAAAATTACACGAGAAGAAATAGATTGACCATTGCTCAGGTGAAGGAAAAATTCTTCACCGAAACCCACGAGAAATTTGTAGAATCAGTGCCCCAATCTTTGAAAAAACTATTAGATGAAGCCAGAAGCAACTAAAGACCAATAATTACTTAAGAAACTAATCTGAGGAGGAAGAACAAACCTGTCAGAGTGGTTTGAGAAAATTGCAGACGAATTTTGTCAAGAACAAGCAGTAGAGGAAAGAGTGTCAGTCGAAAATATTGAAAAAAGATTCTACACCGACTTTACTAAGCAATTTATTTGTTCACTACTGACCCCATTGTTCAAATTTCTAATCGACGGGGGAGTAGGGCACATAGTCGAACCTCGTCCATCACTCATCGAACCGTATGCAAACACTAACTGGACGGAAAAGCATAAGGCAAAAGAAATATTTATTGCAGAAAGGGAGTGGGAGTATTTCCTGAACAAATAGATAGAACTATTCGGGCTTACTAAAGCGTCGGGGACAGATGATGAGAAAGGTTGTCATTGATGACGAACCATTAATGACAAAGGAAGTCAAAGATTGATGATATGGGAAGAAGGACCAAATGACCCATTCTGTGGTCATTTGTGGGTTGATGGGGTCATGGAACTCTTGCAGATGGTTAAAACCCTTAAGAAGGTTTATCACACACTTGGTTACCTAATGATGATGGATTTGAGTCCTTACAACACTTGCATGTGGTACCTTGGGCCTTAGCCCTAACTCTAAAAGATATTGTGACAAAATAAAAGCACAAGCTTTTAGTTGAAACACTCCAAGTTGGCCCTAATGAAGAAATTATGATAACAAGTCGGCTCAAGTTCAATAATAATAATAATAATAAAATGTTTTGATAGGTCGGCTCCAAATTACATGGAAAAACCAATATAAATACCCAATCATGTTTTTATTTTTTAGTAGAATTTCGTGTGAAGAAATACTTGCTCTGAATTTTGGGAGGTGACTAAGGAAAACACAGTAGCATCAAACGAATTTTTTTCACAGTCCAAATTTAGGAGCAGGAATTCTCATAAGGTTATGACAACAGCGAAATAGGAGCAGCATACTGACCTTTTTTATTCTTCGTGGGGTTATTTTTTGACAGCAGATCCGAGTTCTTCCCATTATAGATTGTGTAGTGTTCTTTTTGGTTTATTAAGTCAAAAAAATAAAAATAAAAACCAGCAGTCCATACAGACCTAAATTTTTTTGTGCTGAAATTTTCTATGGGTACTTAACAGCAGCAAAAACACATACGAAATTTCTACAGAGAATTGCCACCTTTGTTTACTCTTGAAGATCTGAATTGCAGACTCCTTTGTCCATTACTCTTGAGGATCCGAATTTCCACAGAGTTATCACCCTTATGTGAGGTCTTGTGCTGGACGGTTGATAGAATTTTCATGGATATATCTAGGAGCAGCAAGATTTTGTGACTGAGGAACAATCCGTTTTGTAGCAGCAATGATCTAGAGAAGATCTGAATTTTTGTTGACAATAGTAAGGTCCTAATTTTGTAGCAAAGATCTTTTATTTGGTTGAAGCAGCAGTAGGAGGTACAGTCCTTTCTCTCTTTTTGGAGAAGCATTCTTTTTGTCTTGATCAAACCATTGAAGAGTACTCAAACAAGCTATCCACATTCCAAACCATTTCAACAATGAAGAGAAAGATTTAGGTCTCTTTGACTGTGGTACAATTGACTGAGAAAATTCATGAAAAGGAGCAGTCAAACTCTCGGTGGTAAACGCAGCAAATAAAATCCGTGAACATAAATTTTTTGGTGAAGGAGCAGAGAAGTATTTTTTTTTTCCATGTTGTATTTGCTTTAGTGGGTGGCATAACATACTCCGCCCTAACTTGATTAGTGTTGGGGCCTTCTTTTATAGTCTCATGGTGTCACCAAACACTATGATACAGTTGCATCTATAAGGAACTGTCCAAAACTCTTGTACCAGCACATAAACCCTCGGTGATCATTACCAAAGTTGCAAGAGTCACTATCCAAGCTTTGATTGAAGTTTGTACAGTGCAAGTTCAAAATTCAAGGGATCAAGTATGGAAGAATACAATATGAACAGTCAGTGAACACAGAGTAAAGTGATGATACCTTGTGAAGATGCTTGATACAATAATGAAGCCTGTCTGCTACAAGACTTATGCAATGATGATGGTATAAACACTAACAAAGGTATGATGATGATTAGGCATGGTTGATGCCCTAGTTGCTTTACAATAGTCAATACATGAACTAAAGTTTGACTAGTATACAATGAATATACTAAACAGACAAGTACAGTGATTTTGTTTGGACTAGATGATAGCATTGATGTGAGACATATACAATGGCATAAATGAATTATTGATGATATAAAGCAATGCACACACTGAACATTAACATAAGTTCTTGAGTACATACAGTGGTGTACAAATGAAGATGATGATGCATATATTATGATGACAGTCTACTATAGTTTGAATAGTTAAAGCTTGACAATAATAATACAAACCCTGTGATGTTGATGGTGCTTGTTATACAATCTGTTATAATTTTCAGAGTTGAAGTCTGATCAAGATAAACCCTACAAAAATATATGTGGATGATGATACTGTTTTGATGCCTATCTATGACGATGAGTTGTTGATAAAGATTATGCATGAGAGAGGATCTTTGTAGCAGCTGTATGATAACTTGACAGTGACTAACAGGATTGATGACATGTTTGATGAGCAGACCTATGACCAACAGTAGAGATGATGAGCAGAGATGATGTGGTAGTGAGCGCACTTGACAGTGATATGTGTGTGTGATGAGTGTGTTGAGACAGTGAGCTGTAATTGTAAAAGCAAGCTTGTCTTGCTTTTGAGGTTAGGATTCCTCAAACCCTTCTTAGCAAGGTCTAAGAAAACCAGGCAAGGTCCTGGATGAAGAGTAGGTGCTCTTTGTACCAGTAGGTGCTGATTTTACCTCACGGTTGTAGCCATTTCAAAAACAAATACAAAAATATTACAAAATCATATGGTGTTGTTTTCTCTTATGCTATGGTTATTGCTATGTCTTCATGATTCAAATTCTTATGATTTATAAATTATGAAGTGGTAGATGTTTATGAAATGATTATGTAAATGGTAGAATAATGCATTGAGAAATCAATTGTTGATTGTTAAAGTTGAAAAAGTAATAAATATTGCACACACAGATTCACCCCCCCCCCCTCTCTGTGTGCCTAGTGTGACCAACAATAGAGTAGAAGGATTCTAGTCAGTCTAAGAAAATACGACCACCAGCAATGNCCAGCAATGAAAAGTTGACCTAAGAAGGAAATTGAGCAGATAGTGACTCATAAAGGTGCATTGAACCTACAAAAGATAGAAAGGGAGAAGAGGTAGAAAAGAAGGGAAGAGATACGAGAGCAAGCTATAGCGCTCCAAAGAAGAATGGTTTCCAGTGTGACATAGCATGAGGAAAATATGTCGCAGTCGGGTCATGACCGATAGGAAGAAGGTGTAGAGGAAGAAGAGTCACCAATGGAAGAAGATTTGTGGATAGAGCAGCGGAAAGCTCTCCAACTAGAAATTCCCCAGGAGGTAAGACCTCTGTCTTTGACAAATCCGAGTACCTAAATGTAGGCGATTGTCGAGGAGGACCTGAGACTAAGAGCTAGTGAGTTCGGTATACGGATCCAACTAGAAGACGAAGTAAATTATGACAATCATTTAGTGATCCATTGACTAGAGGAAGGAAATTTGGTTATACTTTAGGTGTACCCTTCCAACCAAAGCATTCATTTACTCTACCCCGGACATGAAGGAGCACCACGCCTAGAAAACATAGCTTTACAGAACACCAACCAGTCAAATTCATGAGCACATCTGCAGTTGGACATCGACAGAAGAAGATGAACCTGATCGACAAGTTGTTGAAACAGAGCTGACAACCAAAACATCTGATGGAAATGAAAGTTTCGTCGAGACAAGATATGAACAGAGAGATACACCAAATATCCCACTACCCCCACCACCACCACCTAACCAAAGGAGAAGCTGATGTTGACATGGGGCATGACTCAGCACACATCCCCCTCTACGAGGGTGACAAAGATCCTAGGTGACATTGGTTCGTCTGCGAATAGACATGGGAGGTCAATCAAGTTAAAAATGAAGATAGACAAATGGTGCAGTTCGCAGGTGCGCTAAGAAAAAGAGCATTAACTTGGTATATGACTTATACCGAAAGAACACCTCGTGCAACTAAAGCAAAGATTAAGAAACAATTTCTACCCTTCTTCCAAACACCAGATGCAAAGCATCTGGCAGTGAAAAAACTTAAAACTACAGTCCAGAAACTAGCAGAAACTGTCCGATACTATGACAAAAGATGAAAATACCTCTTAAGATAAATAGATTATGTTATTAATGAACAATTATTGATTCAATGGTTTCTTGCAGGACTTTCCCAAAAGATATGATGACATATAAGTATGGAGACATTCAAAACGTATGAAGAAGTAGTGACAAAAGCTCTACAGGTTGAGATGGATGAGGACTACACGACATACCCTACTGTCAACGCAAGAATTGAAGAACAATTAGAAATCATGCAGAAATCTCTGAGAGAACTAAACCTCAAGGGTGCACAAAATGTTCTACAGCCGGCCATACCAAAGATAATTGTCAACAGGATGTAAGCCGAAAAGATGTTCGTTTTATTCATACAAAATGATTTTGTGACATCTGTTAGGAGCATGGAGACCGTGCAACGAAGGATTGTCCATATAACATGAAGAATGGCAAAGCTTCATGGTGTGCGATCTTTGAAGTCAAGAGCCACGGAACAGTCGACTGTCACCTGAAACTTAAGAATCAAAAAAATTATCAGGCAGTCTACCAAACAAATGTCGTGGCCCAGAACAATGATAATATCTCAAATGACCAAAACACACCAAACAATTGACAATACAAAGGCCATAGATACAAATATCGATTCAACAACCGTCGTGGAGGATTTGGAGGTCGAGGACGATTCTCTGGAAATTGTGCAAATTGACCATGTTGACTGATTCAATGCTTCACATGCTGTTGGGCTATAGGGCAGACTCAGGCTTTATACCATTAACTTCGCACCAACAAAAGACCCACAGTGTTGGCCCTTTCAGCAACAACTTGCGAATAGGTTGCAGTCTCACCCGAAATAGCTATGGGGTGCCGCAGAATCAGGTTTCTGCAAGCAGAAGAGGGATATTATTGTACCTTTTGTTTCTAACACTTATAATCATACAATGCAAAACTTTAATAGTTACTTATTTAGCTTTGCGGTTAGATAAACAAACAGTGCCTTGCTTAACCCTTTACTGGGAATTCCAGCGAAGTTAATATTTGGCAGTGATCTTACTTATCAGATATATATTTATCAATGCATAAAGAACATAACAACAACACAACAAAAACCACAACACACGATATAACGTGGTTCACCCCTAGTTTAGGGGTTACATCCATAGAACTGTGTTTTATTCAACTCTTTACAAAAACCACAGTTCTGATCTGCGCACTCAGCTGCAGATCCCTTCAAGTCCTTAAATCCGTGCACACAGCTGCAGGCCTCTGCGCACATAGCTACAGATTTCCTTTATCACCCAAAACCCTCTGCGCACATAGCTGCAGAGGTCATCCACGCACACAGCTGGGACTTAACCTTCTTACAAAACAAGCCTTAGCTTCGCATCAATTCATCTTACATCAAAAGCCTAAACTGACTTCTTTAGAAGAGTGATTATTTATAGTGCACTTATTACAAAACCATGGGCTTAAACCATGGGCACCCCGAACCCTAAACCCTGGACTTAAACCATGGGTTTATTACAAAAAGAGGACTTTGACTCAACCCCGACACCCCTAAGACTATTTTGAGTCGTAACTCCACTTACAAACTCCCACAAAAACCGCGGAGTTACCAAAATTAGGGACCATTAAGGTACGCGCCCCAACAGGCCCCTAAGACTCACTAGTGGCCCGTCCCGGGACACTATGCTGCTCTTCTGGTAGACGAACTTTGTCAGCGAAGATAGCGAACTGCTTGTTGAGACCACGCATGATTTTGTCAGCTACTTGCTCCTTTTCGACCAACTCCTACAATACTGCGGCTGATGCTTCGCTGGTCTTTTTCTGCGCAAATGCATCATATTCCTTCAAAAATTTGAGTTGGGTGTCCACAGCAGTACTCAACTCGAAAGCTTCGCTGATAAGTGGCTGCATAGAATTTTCCACTTCTATTGTTTTTGTTCTGTATGACTCAATTTCCTGCTGGAGTTCATTGCTTCGCTTTACCTTGAGCATTTTCTCCATCGACGACAGAGTCTTAATTTTGGATTTTACTGTATCTAACTCTGTTTGTCACTTTCTGATGGTTTCTTGTGACTGTTCGACTTCTGGACGTTCCTGCTGCAGGGTGGTCCAAGCTTCAACACTGTCTTTTAGCAGCTTTGTTGGGCTGCTCATAGTATCCAAGATTTTTTTTGTGGAGGCCTGAATGTCTGCTCAGCGTTGCTCCCTGACCTCTGGTGGGTTCTCCGGGGTGATGCGGAGTTGAAGCTCCTAAATTTGAGCCTCATGTTCTGCTTTGAGCTTCTCTATTTCACTGCGAGACTGTTGTGCGTAGTCTTTCAACCTGACTAATATTTGTTCTGGTTCTTCCACCAGCTATACGTCGAAGTCAGGAAGACTTCGACATGCCTCATCCAAGACTCGTACCAATGTAATCTGCTTTCGTTCTGCATCCCTCTTTCTTTGCTCCGCTGCCTCCAGCTGCGTTGCGAAGCCCTGCTGCTGACTTATGGCATTTTCCAACTGCGTTTGCGAATAGTGGTCTCGTTCCTGGATTTCCTTCATAATCGCTAACTGATAGAGGTGTAGCTCCGTCATGGGCATATTAGTGTAATCAATTCCAACCTTCATACTCATCTTCGAACGAGACACTGCATCCGTTAATATGAGGGTTGCACTCGACACTTGTCCTTTGTTATCTCTGGCCGGCCATTGCCTTAGGTCTGGCTGCACGCTTATTGGGGCACTGCTTGCTGAAGCGCCAGTTAGTGATTTTTCTGCTAAGTCCTTCAACTCTGAAATGTGCTTCGCTACACCGGTGATGGCATGCAGATGTGTAGCTGCAAATTCTGACCATTTCTTGGTGAGAACTTCTGTGGATTTCGACAGAGCCTGATTAAGCTCTTCACTTGTCAGGGTAGGCTCTTCGTCAATGTTCTTGTCTTTTGATGCTTTTGTTTTCTTGCGGGACTGAAGTTTGGTCACTTCTTTGGCCTCTGGTGACTTGCGCTTAACTGGCCGATTAGGGTCTGAGATAGTTTTGATCGATTCCTTTTCTTCTTCTCCTTCATCTCCGCTATCTCCACCCTGGTCAGTTTCACTCTGCTGCGACTCAGTTTGCTCTTCACTATCCTCTAGGAGATCTTGTTGCTGCGTCTGACTAGGGCCAGTGCCCACATTGGTGACCGGAGGGATTTGGATGTTGGGATTTGTTCCTTCGTCCTTCAGCCATTCAGCTGGCCACTGCTAAATTACCACGAGGATGTCATCTTTGGTCACCACATATGGCAACTTCCATCATGCCTTCTTCTGATCTGCGCAGGCCTGGATAAAGACATTGTGCATGTCGGCCCTGAAATTGGCCACTCCCGCATATTGAGAGAATAGCTCATTACTGAGCCACGGGGTCTTGACAATCTCATATGAGATACTCATGGCATAACAGGTGAACACAGTGTTCGTCATCTGCTAGGATGCTTTGTCCTGCGACACCCAAAGTGATGCGTACCTCGCTGCACCTGACATGCTTGGAGGTACATCAATAAACTGTGCCTCGGTGGGCTCTTTCCACCTGATCAAGGCAATAAGTACGATCAGCCATGAATAGTGAAAGGGTCTACCTTTTTCCTGTGTGTCACGAGCATATTCAAGAAATTCCTTAGTGATGTATGCTACCCAGTTGTAAATGTAGCCTTCCGCATAGTTCACAGCAATACTTACAATCAGGGCAGGCACTTCATATGGTCTGCACTTCCTCATCAATTTGCAGGCTAAGAGTTCAGCGGCGAAGCAGATGTTGTGATGCTGAATGGTCGAGGTTTGATACCCTCGCTTCCCTTTCGTCAGCCCAAAGCGTTCCTTCATGGTATGAGCTAGCTTCATATCTTCGTGCTTTCCCAAAAACTCAATGCTAGGGTCAAGTCCTTCCTTCGGCAGGCCCGTAATCTGGTGAATGAGTTCTCCATTGATAGCGATTTTCTGGTTTCCTATCCATAGGTACCCATCGTGTACCAATGCTAGTAATTGTTTGACCACCACGGTTGCCTATGTGCTGCGTCTGAAGTGGGGCACATCGAGCATCTTCAACAAACCAGCTTTGTCCAAGCCAGCATCCCACTGTGTTACTTCTAATAATGTCGTGCTAGTCTCCTGATAGCAGACAGAGTGTAAGTATGTCCCAGGTGCGAACTGTGGAAATTTCCCATGATCATTTGTATCGTGGTCGGCGTACTTGAGCCGATCTATTTTCCCTGTCATTGTCCCAACTAGCTGCACACCCGGTGGCAGCGAAGGGGTGCGTAATGTGAACTTCTTCATCTGCCAAGGGAGCTGGACTCCTGGTCAAACTGGTGGAAGATACGGTGGATGCTATGGTGCAATGTTCTCATCTTCTTCAAATGGGACCTCTACTGAGCCGGATGGATTCATCTGGGGATCCTCTGGTGTCTTCCCTGATTGCTGGTGTTTGTCTTCGTTCCGCTTCGAACGAACTTCGGGTTTAAATTTTTTTTTCTGGTAGAGCGTTTCTGCATTGGCTGGGTCAGTGCTAGGGGAGTCTCTTTGCAGGTTGCAGACGCAGGTGGGTGGCTAAAAAGGTACAGTAGACCCTCCTGTTCAAATTCTCTCACTAAATTCTGAATCTCGCTATCAGCTGACATGGATGCAAGTGTAAAACTCAAGAAATTGTAGAATGCAAACGCCGTGGGTGTGGGTGTCTTCTTATAGAATCTATCCACGAAATCTGTCATAACTGTGCATTGATGGCACCCAATCTGACAGAGATCTTGTCCAAACGGCGGCATATTTTCCAAGATCGCATTAATATAGGCAGTTAATACAGAGAACGTACCGGTGCCTCCAAATTTAATTTCTTCTAACGGTCATTTTTTAAGTTTCGATAGACCTTTCCTTCTTCAGCACAAGCAGTAGCTGTAGCTACGCTCTAATAAGGACATTCGACACCTCTGGACACCGTCTGCGACATGGATTCGAGCTTCTACCCACAACAAAATGTCATCCACAGCTTCAATGATTCCTTTTATTTCAAGGAACTTCATCATACATAAGTCCTGATACTTCTGGAGAAGTTGGGTCGCTTTGCTTACCATTTCCTCATCCCAATAATCTCCACTGGTAGCATACTTAGGCTGGTCTTCTGATCCAATGTTGACTGTTCGTGTCTTCAGGGGCTGAGTCACTTCAGGGGCTTCGAATGCTGGTCCGTGTACATCCCAATGTCCTTCTGGCCCAGGAATCTCAATATTGCGTGGATCATCATCCTCGTCAATTGCGAGGTTATAATATTCGACTGCATGAGCTTCTTGTGCTTTCCAATCAGGCCGGTATTTTACTACTTCTTGATCATCAAATACCTTAGTATGGACCAACCTGATAGATGCATCTAAAGCTGGACAAACTTCATTAGTAGAAAAGGTAAGCACAAAACTATCAACAAGACAATTCCAACTTACAGTATCCTGGTGAAGCTCAACCGCCGCATACCTATTCTTTGCTATTGGTTCCAGAGTATGCACAAACTTATGTACCCATTCTTCCTAAGGTACATGCTGCCACGCTTCGTAGCACTGTGCCAAATGTTCCTGAGGGCTAGTATTTCCATCAAACCCGCTTTGTACCTCCTGGGGCTGATCCATATATCTCAGGCGAAGGAACTTCTGACAAGCCTCCCAACTAGGAATGTACTTTTTATGACCATGCCACCATCTGGCTGCTGTGGCTCTGAATGCTGGATCCAGAGTCTCCATTTTCTGTGAGTCTGTTACCTGTTCTGAGAATTGCACGATAAACTGTTCTAGGTCTGTCGAACCATCAAGAATAGGTAAGGTTCGTGTCTGTGATCCAAGCCATCTGAGAGACTTGGTAATTCTGGCACATCTATGTCCATGCAGCTCATAAAGTCTGTTCTGCCAGTTTTCTAACCCATCATCTAAATCCGTCATGCAGGAGCTTTCACACTGCCAATCCATGATACCTTCGGCAGTAGGATCAACATAATCTTCTTCCTTAGCTGTGATATTATAGATGTGGTCCAAAACATCCTGTTCTTCATCTCTTACTGGCTCTATGTATCTCTCTCCTTGATAAGGATCCAATGGGACTATGACTCTCAATTCTTTCCCTTTGAAAGTCATCTGTCTCTTCTTCAGGTTGATTACTGCATCATTATCTATTGCCCATTCAATACCTAATAGTGCTGGATAGGGGTTGCTGTCATCGATGATTTCAATTACCTCAAAGTCTGCTGAGGTACTGACTCCGTTAATATCTACTAATACACTAGGGAGTCTTCCTAGGGGCACAATCTTCTGCTGATTGGCTAATCTCAACTGTATAGGGGACCAATCAAGGGTAGGTTTTCCCATTTGGTCCCAGGTTTTCTTAGTTAAGACATTTACCTTTGATCCTAGGTCCAAGATAACATCAGTCATATCATACTCTCCTATCTGAGCATTCAATCTCATTTCCCTGCCAGTTCTCTTGACTCTATTAACAGCTTTTGCTTGACCAGAACTTTGCTCAGGTTCGCAGGAAGCAATAACTTTCTGCAACTCACTTAAAGCATTCTGATTTCTTAAGAGCTTCAGACAACTCTGTAAAAAGGAGGATAGTGTACTTACTTTGTCTGTCAAAGCTTCTTGTGGCTGTGACTACTGTTGATGTTGTTGCGCAGTTGCTACTGATGTGCTAGGAGCAGCAAAATCTCTCCTAGCTTCCATGAATGTCTCTTTTTCTCTTTCGATATCAAATGTTGGGATTTTTTCTAGGGCCTTTCGAGCCCAAGCTTTGGCAGGCTGTTTCTCCTTGTTCTGGGCTTCCGTCGTAGCTCCACTCCTGGTAACAACATTAATGGCTGGGGTGGGTCTTTGCTCAATGAAAATCATCTGAATATTCTGAGTAGGGGCACTGTTTCTTTCCTGAATCTTTGCTATCAACTGCGGGCACTGCTCGTTCACATGATCTACCGCTCGGCAATACCAACATGTCGTAGTTGGGTTTCGATAGTCTCTAGCTAGATGCCCGGCCTGGTTACAGTTGTAACACACAACCTAGCCTCTTCCTCTTCTGGCCATACCACCTTGCCCACGACCTCCAAAAGCACCTCTACCTGATGCACCACCGCGGTAACCATAGCCATCATTGCTCTGTCCCTCATTTTGTACCCGATAGGTGTTGTAGGTGCGTTCTCTCATGAGGTCATAACTGCGACACTCATCTTCATTATGTCCTATAGATTTACAAAATTTACAATAGGGGTTCTTAGGTGCTTACCCATACCTCTGTAGTAGGTAGCAGTCTTCAGGTTGATACTGACCTGTTGTTCTGCAGAGCTCACAATATAGGATTTGTGGGTTAAACGGGTTCGGTGCACCAGTATTCAGGTAATTTCTTACCACAGGACACTGTTCCTTGGCATGACCTTCTGTCTGACATTGTGTACACCAAACCTCTTCACGACCAATTTTTCCTCTCTTCATATCGCGAAGCTCCAAAGCCATCGCTGCCAACTGCGCTTGGATTTGAGTGATACCAGAATTATCTTTGACAGGAGTGGTTTCAAGCTTCATCATGATTTCAAGAGCCTCATGCTGGTCAGCAACCTTCTGTTGCATGAGTGGAGTTCTGATATGCGGTAGCAACGCTGCAATGAACCATTCCTTATGCTACGCAGGTCCAATGGTGAAACTGACTTGGTCTAGCAGAACTTTGAAACTTTGATCAAAGTCCCACACTGATTCGTCGCGCCTCTGCTGAATCTCTTTCAATTCAGTGATACACTACGACTCTGATTTCAGCTTCTTAAATTCCTTTATCATTGCTGCTTTTATATCAGCCAAGGCATGGTTCTGAGTGCTGGAAAACTTCATGAACCAGGTCAGAGTGCGGTCTCTGAAAGAAGTAACCAGCTGCGCTATTTTTGTATCTTGATCCGTAATGGTCTTAGTAGTCCACACTGCTTCACATAAAAACCAGAACTGTTCTGGATCCTCTGATCCAGTTCCTTTGAAAACAGGGAGCTTAATATCATCATGCATGTGGGCCATAGTGGATCTAGGGGGGGTTGGAGGGGGACTGGAAGTAGGCGGGGGGGAACTTATTGGGGTAGACTGACGTGCGACAGGAATACTCGAGCTAGGGTTACTTTCAGACTGCGATGGGTTCTCAGGGATAACAGGTCTGCACTGCGAGGTTATCGGAGGGTTTCCAACAGAAGGGGTTTCTTTGGGTTCTGAATCTGTAGGATTTACAGGGGAATACTTAGTATGTTAACCCTGGGAATAGGATCCAAAATATCTCATGTACCTTTTGCCACTTTGCAGCAAACCGCTTTTCTCGTCGAAGGTATTTTCACTTGCAAACATAGGTTAGTAATACTAAATCTAACAGTCTGATTCAATGAGCAATATACCTTTTTCAGCTAATAGCATTTTAATTCTCAAACTAAATGAATTCAAAAACTTACCCCTTGGTCCTTTGAAAAACTGTCGCTCGGCTTCACTAAAGGAAGTACTCATGTCGATGGTGAACTCCATCACAAATGCTTCAAGGGTTTGCGTTGTCTAGAAATCAACAGCACGGGATATCTCGTTGTTCACCATTTTCAGTATATTAATTCTTGCGGGGGTCCAATCAGGAAACTAACATTCTTGGAAGTTCGTCCTTCTCTCTGTTAACCTGGATAACCACTGGTGCAACTCTATGTGGATACTACCAAATAAAATTTCATAACATCACAAAAAACATACCTTTGTAAAAAGTCATTTTCACTATGACATGGATCTTTGTTCTCTTGCTCAGCGAATTTCAGATAAGTCTCATCAAGCCAATCATCGATTTCCTTCACAGAGGGTCTCCAGAACATAGCCCTCGAGGTACTATGTAAACCCCTCTTGAGTAGATACTGAGTTCAACCGGAAATGGAACCAATTTGTTGGGATATAGGGCAAACCTGGGCTTTATACCATTAACTTCGCACCAACAAAAGACCCATAGTGTTGGCCCTTTCGGCAACAACCTGCGAACAGGTTGTAGTCTCACCTGAAACAGCTATGGGGTGCCGCAGAATTAGGTTTCTACAAGCAGAAGAGAGATATTACTGTACCTTTTGTTTCTAACACTTATAATCATACAATGCAAAACTTTAATAGTTACTTATTTAGCTTCGCGGTTAGATAAACAAACAGTGCCTTTCTTAACCCTTTACTGGAAATTCCAGCGAAGTTAATATTTAGCAGTGATCTTACTTATCAGATATATATTTATCAATGCATAAAGAACATAACAACAACACAACAAAAACCACAACACACGATATAATGTGGTTCACCCCCAGTTTAGGGGTTATGTCCACAGAACTGTGTTTTATTCAACTCTTTACAAAAACCATAGTTCTGATCTGCGCACTCAGCTGCAGATCCCTTCAAGTCCTTAAAGCCGCGCACACAGCTGCAGGCCTCTGCGCACAAAGCTACAGATTTCCTTTATCACCCAAAACCCTCTGCACACACAGCTGCAGAGGTCATCCACGCACACAGCTGGGACTTAACCTTCTTACAAAACAAGCCTTAGCTTCGCATCAATTCATCTTACATCAAAAGCCTAAACTGACTTCTTTACAAGAGTGCTTATTTATAGTGCAGTTATTACAAAACCATGGGCTTAAACCATGGGCACCCCGAACCCTAAACCCTGGACTTAAACCATGGGTTTATTACAAAAAGAGGACTTTGACTCAACCCTGACACCCCTAAGACTATTTTGAGTCGTAACTCCACTTACAAACTCCCACAAAAACTACGGAGTTACCAAAATTAGGGACCGTTAAGGTGCGCGCCCCAACACATGCTATAAAGAAGGAAACCGATATGCGAACTTTCCATATAAAGACAGACTCAACTTAAATTTTTGTACTAGCTGTGGTGTGGGAGACCACTCATTGGAATACTGTCCCACTATACTTGAAAAAATTAATAAAAATAAGAATGTTAATGTCTTTTCTTGTGTTCCAAAAAGTGATATAATTCACACAAAGAACCTACACATAGTAACTAGATAAGGAAGGAAAGTTGGAAGTGATAATCCAAGAATAAGCAAGATTAAACATAAAAATGAATATTCTAACCCTATAAAGCAAAAACAATTGTATAACAATGCATTGAGCATGTTTCAAGAATTTGCTAGACAGAAAGATGTCGATGACAGTTTGCAGAACACACTTCATGAATTATTGAACCTAATACATAAAGATAAATCGGTGGCACAATTCATCGACCTACTGCACAATATTAAAAACAAAAATAACACAAATAAACAAACTAAGAGTATATGCAGCTTAAATCTAAAAGATAAGAATGATGCCAACCCGCTTGTCGATATCGAAATAGAAGGATACTGCGTTTGACAAGTAGTTCTCGACTTTGGATCCCAAGTGAATATCATGACGAGAGACACATGGGAAGAGTTGGGTAGGCCTCGACTGAATGAATCAGGCATATATTTGAAAATAGTTGACCAAGGACTCATCGAACCAATCAAGGTTTGGAGAAATGTCGATACAACAATAAAATACATTTCGACAAAAGTCGATTTCGAGATAATTGACCCTAAGGAAGGATCCAGCTCCTTCCCAACCCTGGTAGGATGCCCATGGGGTAGAAAAATGAAACCTTCTATGTCATTAGACAAAGAAAGGATAAAAATAAAAGGGAATGGATAGAAAGTGATTGTCCCCATTCACCCTTCATAAGGAGAACCCTGGACTGAACCTATCGATGAAGAAGTCGATGTTCGACAAATCTACCAGATTCAAAATAATGAAGATTATACTGAACCTAATAGTTATGGATAACTTCATCTAGGGAACCAAGACTCAATTGGATATAACTCAAATGCAGAATTGTATGATTGGGAAATTGAAAACTATGAAACACAAGCAAGGGGCTGCTGGACCATTCAAGCCATACAGAAGAAACCAACTTGACAATGCCTTTCTATATCAACTATTCTAAAAATATTTGAGAAACGTATAAGGGAATATCCCTCTTTAGCACCAATAAAAATAGATAATAAATAGAGTCTTTGGTATAAAGAGAGAGAATCACCAGTTATCCATGTAGAACAAATATCTAAGAACCTAGGTGAACATGGCCGACTTCAAAGCCTGGTCAAAACATTTACAGGACAAGCTGCTAGATGGTGGTACACACACCATTCAAGACTGCAAACATGGACAACAACTTCGAATTTCTTCACCCAAGGACAAGATCCAGAAAATCATATAAGAATATGTGAAATAGAGTGGAGAAGACTTGGTTACAAAGACAAACGTACATGGACACACCTATTTCCCTCAACATTAGATGACCTACCTAAAAAATGGTATAAAATGGAAGAAGCACGAGGTGAAACATTTCTATGGAATGAACTTAGAGAAAATTTCATTAAGAACTTTGGCTTTATACCGGAAGACACAAAATTAGCCAAAGCTACAAAATAGATAAAAACATTTATACAACCGACTACTAACGAGTCGACAAAAAATAGAAGTTGACCAAATACAGCATGCTATAACATTCGATCCAACAAAATACCACAGTCGACAAGAATCCAATTAGAAAATGAACACACATATGGGAGGAGCTTTCAATGGAAGATCAATCACCTGGAAACGATCAAACTAGTTCAAACGATATTCAAAATTGAGTCAACCGACAAAGACGACACCGACCGAATGACAGTAGCAGACTTTCCAGCAACATTTTCATAGTTCAAAGAAGGTAGTCGACTGATTAATGAAATTAAATCACGAGAATGGATGGATGCAAAAGTAAAAACTAAAGAAATTGACATTTTTAATGATAATAGACCAAAAATGGCAAGAATTGGCGACTATTGGAGCAAAGAACAAAACACAGAAATCGTCGATTTATTAAAGGAATTTCAAGATGTATTTGCATGAGATTACAAATACTTAAAAGGATTAGTAGCAGAAATGGGAAAAATGAAGATAGACATCAAACCTGATGCCCGACATGTCAAGAAAAGACCTTATAAGTTGTCTCACAAATACAAAGAAATAGTTAAAAAGGAGATCGACAATATGTTGACAGTAGGAATTATCTACCCCATCGACCAGTCAGAATGGGAAAGCCAAATGGTCGTCCAACTGAAAATCATGACCCGAAAAAACTATGAATATGTGTCGGCTTCCGAGAGTTAAACAAGTTACCTTAACAGATCCATTTCTGACTCCATACGTCGATGAGATCTTAAATGAAGTCACAGGACATGAATGCTACTCATTTACATATGGATTTTTAGGATATAATCAGGTATCGATAGCCAAGGAAGATCAGAAAAAGACAACCTTTATGTGTGAATTTGGCTCATTTGCTTACAGAGTGATGTCATTCGGTCTCAAGGATGCACCTGCAGTGTTTTCAAGAATAGTTGTCAAAACATTCCAAGAATACATTTACAAAACAATGGCAGTATACTTCGATGATTGGATGATCTATTCCATGCTAAAAGACCATTGGAAATGGTTAAGACTTATGCGAGAATGATGTCGACAGATTCAGTTATCCCTCAACATAAAAAAATGCATCTTCTTAACCCCTATAGGAATCTTACTAGGACATATCATATGCAAAGAAGGTATCAAGGTCGAATTTGCTAAAATAAAAATTATCCTCAACTTAAAGTCGTCGATTAATCCAAAACAGGTCAGAGTATTGTTGGGTCATACATGGTATTACAGAAAATTCATCCTACACTCTTCAGATATGACCTACCCATTGGAAGAATTGTTAAGAGAAGATTAGGAGTTCAACTGGACAGAAGAGTGCGATGCATCTTTCAACACATTAAAAAGAAAACTAGTTGAAGCACCCATTCTCAGATTTACAAACTGGTCGATCAAATTCCATGTGCATATTGATGCTTCAATCCTAGCAATAGGTGCAATTTTGACACAACCTAGGAAAGATGGAATGGATTATCCAATCATATATAACAGCAGAAAATTAAACAAGGCAGGATGTAATTACTCAATGACAGAAAGGGAGGCATTAGGTATGGTCTTTGCACTTCAAAATGATCTACATTACCTACTAGCTAACCCCTTCATATTTTATACCGATCACCAAGCACTAAAATACCTCATCAACAAACCTTTACACCATGGGAGAATTTGTCATTGACTATTACTGTTCCAAGAATTTGAATTCGAAGTAGTAGTTCGACCAGGTCGATTGGATGTCAGGCCCGACCACTTGTCAAGAATTGAAACGGGGGAGGAATCTACAGGAGTCGAAGATGACCTGACGGATGCAAACTTATTCTGAATAGAATCTATTCCTACAGAAATAGAAGAAATAACACAATTATTGGAGAATGGTCAAGCACTAGAGGGAATGAGCATGAAAAAGAAACAAGTTTTAGCCATGAAAGCTGCACCATATAGTCTTATTAATGGACTCTTATATAAAATAGGTTTGGACGAAGTACTCCATCGATGTGTGTTAGAACATGAATGAGAAAACATTATGCATGAAGCACACTATGGACCAGTGAGAGGACACTTTCAGTTGGATACAACTGCCAAGAAAATCCAACAATCAGGACTATGGTTGTCGACACTATACAAATACTGCAAAATGTTTGTGGGAAGATGTGATTGTTGCCAACGTCTAGGTCAACCTCTACATAGTACAAAAATTTCTTTAATATTAGTAAACCCAATCCTCACATTCGAAATCTGGGATATCGACTTTATAGGTCCATTTCTAGTCCCAGCAACAAGTATAGGTGCAAGGTATATCATAACAGCAATAGAATATGTCACTAAATGGGCAGAAGCAAAACCTGTTGACACCTGTTCTAGTGAGGTAGTTGCTAAATTCATATATGAAAACATTATCACTAGGTTTGGCTATCCTATAACCTTAATCAGTGACCAAGGTTCACACTTCATCAATAAAACAATCACAACATAGACAGAGCAGTTCAAAATTGACCATCGACGAAGCACAGTCTATCACCCTCAGTCAAACGGGGCGATAGAGGCATTCAACAAAGCACTGAAAAAGGGTTGAACAAAATTCTACAATACTGACAAAGATGATCGAGACGAGAAAATCCCTGCAGTATTATGGGCGTACAGAACAACATATAAACGTTCGACCAACCAAACACCTTTTCGACTAGTCTACGGCCAAGAAGCAATCGTTCCTTTACATTTTCGACAACAGACACCAGTGATATCCAACATATTACATATCAATGTCTAAGAAGAAAGAAAGGATTGACTAACACAATTATCCAAACTAGAAGAATATCGACTTCTTGCTATGCAACACCAATAAATTCAGAAGCAACAACAGAAGGATTGGCACGACTGAAACATCAAAAATAAGAAGTTGTTGGTCAGAGACCTTGCATTGCTACACAACAGTCCGGTGAAAGGAAAACCTAAAAATTTACACATAGAATGGATGGGACCCTACATATTCAAATAAATCAATGCCAATCGATCAGTTCGACTGAGAACATTACAGGGCATAGTATTTCGGAAGCTAGTAAATAGCGCCCCACTAAAACGGTACCAAAACTAAAAAAAAAAGTTATATAACTGCTAACAAAAGACTATAAAAACTAGAAAAGACAAAATCCTAAAAGAATCAAGGAAAACCAAAATGACAAGAAATATCGACAGGCATAGTATACCACCATTCGACAATAACTGACGGTTTTACCATCGACATAACAGAGATCGACCATACCATCGACATCAACAAGAGGATCAGAATGTCGAATCAAACCATCATGACTACAGTCAGAAGGAGCATTGAAACCAGAGCGTATTAAATCATCCTTCATTACAGTGTCCTTTACCATTAAATCTACCATTAATAACACCATTGACAAGATCGCCATCCGCTCCACCTATAAATACTACACCATTCGAGGATCTGTTGATGTATATGTAACTTCGGAATGTATTTCACTTGTATTTATTATATATTATAACCCGATGTTTATTCCAAGATGTACTTGAGTCATGTAATGCCCCGATGTTCCTATCGGGAAGATTTATAATGTAAACAAGTCATGTTAAGTCATTGTGGGTAACCCTCCTATTGGTTAAAGGTTAAAGTCCCTGCAGTTACGGGGCACTAGTGTTATTAGACTCTCCTAGTGAGGTCGGCCCTAGTAGGGTTTAGTCAAGTTGGGAATTAGTATAAATAGAGAGCTGGCCTCTCTATTTATCACACATCTCACACACACTCAAGTGTAGCGCATAGTTGAGGAAGGAGAAGACACTAGGGCTAGATAGAAAGAAGGTTACTGTTTTCGGGAGACCACTTACTATTTTGGGTTCTACTTTTGGTGTTGATTCTATCTCTGAGTAAGTTGCGGGGTTTTCACCATTTATGTTTTCCCCGAGGATAAACACTGTGTTCATTGTCTCTTGTGTTTGATTGCTATGCTTTTGATTCTCTCAGTTAAAGATCCTAATGTATTGCTAGCTTAATGATAAAAAATCTAAAATGGTATCAGAGCTAACCTGAGAAGAAGACACTATGTAGCTGCGGAAACTAGGGCTTCCTACTTAGTGGATCTTCCTACATATATTTTCAGCAAAATAAAGTTGGATTAACTCTCCTCCTTACGGCGCATCTTTCTATCGAAGCAGAATCCAATTCTGAGGTTTTTCAGTTTTGGACCCGACACTACTGCCGGAAATTAGGGATTTTCACAAAGAGGAATTTTTCAGTGAGCCTAGGCCTATATTGATCTCCTCCCCAAAATCAAAGTTAGGGATCAAATTCAAAGCATTTGGTTGGACATAACTCTGGAAAAGCAAAACCCTAATTTGCTACTGAACCAGCACTACAGGATTTCAACTCCAAATCTAGATCCGAAATCTTGACCTGGTAAGATCTAAATATTTTGTATTTACATTTGAGGTTCTCAGTTAATATGTCTCATCATACCAATCTTGATGAAAAGCTTGAGGGAGCTGATAACTTCCGAGCCTGGAAGTATAGGATCTCCCTAATCCTGGAAGAAAATGAGTTGGACTCCTATATCAATGAGGAGGTTCCAGTTCCAGAGGGAGATGAGGCTAAGGCCTTACATAAGAAGAATTTGGTTATGGCAAAGAGAATCATTGTTGATTCTATCAAGGATCACCTCATACCACATGTGTCCTCCCTCAAGACACCTAAATCTATGTTTGATACCCTAACCAAATTGTTTGAAGGGAGGAACATAAACAGGAAGATGACTCTGAGAAACCAATTGAAGAATGTAAAGATCCAGAATGCTAATACTATTCAATCTTACTTTACAAGAGTATCTCATGTCAAGAAACAGCTAGAAGCAGTAGATGGAGAAGTGGAAAATGCAGATATTGTGATGACCACCTTGAATGGTCTCCCTAGATCACAGGACTCTTTTATTCAATGGATCTGTGCCAGAAAGAAGTTAGTCAAGTTCAGCAGACTATGGGAAGAATGCTCTCAAGAATAAGCTCAGATAGTAGCTGGAGAAGAGAATATGGAAAATGAATATCAAGCTCTCACAGTTCACTCCAAGAAAACCAGAAGGAACCATCATCACTCCAAAGGTAATATATCACACCCTAAAAGAGATATGTCTACCATTAGATGTTACACATGTGATGAGAAAGGTCACATATCCAGATTCTGCCCTAATAAAGGAACTTAAAGAAGAAGAAGGAAAACAAGAGAAGACATCATGCTCATGCTGTAGAGGATGATGAACCTTCCACAAAGAGAGTCAGACAAGAAAGTGATTCTTCAAGTGATGAAGAATATGTGTTGATCTCCTCTCTTACGGGAACTGTTTCACATGGAAGCAATGATTGGCTCATAGACAATGGTGCTTCCAAGCACATGACAGGATTCAAAGAATCATTTGTGATGCTATCTGAACATGAGTCACCTCACAAGGTGAAACTTGGGGATGACTACCAGTATCCAATAAAAGGTAGTGGTGAATCCTCCTATATACTAGGCTTTAGAAAGTCTATGAAGATGAAGAATGTATTATTTGTTCCAGGACTAAAGAAGAACCTCCTCTCCATATCTGTATTGGATGCAAAATGAATGAGGGTTGCTTTCGTAGATGGCCAAGTTCTTATGTGGCCAAAGGGAAAGACTTTTAACGATGCAATAATGATTGGGGAACAAGAAGGAGGTATATACAAGTTGAAGGGCCAACTAGAACAAGCTTTGGTTCATGACTCAATAGAACCAAATGAACTTTGGCATGGAAGGCTTGCACATGTGCATTACAGAGCACTGCCACTTGCAAGCAAAGCTATTGAAGGTCTTCCAGAAATTCAAGAAAAACATGATGGGGTCTGTAAAGGATGTGTAAAAGGAAAGAATACAAAGAATACTTTTCCAAGTAGCGAGAGCAAGGCAAAAGGAATCTTGGAAATCATCCACTCCAATGTATGTGGACTAATGTCATCAAGTTCTCTAAGCGGGTATGCATACTATGTTTATTTTATTGATGACTTTTCTAGGAAGCCATGGATTTACTTCATGAAGAACAAAGACGAAGTATTCATCAAATTCAAGGAATTCAAAGCCTTTATTGAGAACCACACTGAAAAGAAGACCAAGACTTTTCGATCAGATAATAGCGGAGAATTCACTTCGAATGAGTTCAAAGAACTATGTAAAGACTTAGGGATTAAGAGGGAGTTGTCCACTTCTTATAATCCACAACAGAATGGGATTGCAGAAAGGAAGAATCGAACTATCATGGAAGCTGCAAGAGCCTTCATGATCAAGATCTTCCTATGCATCTTTGGGCAGAAGCAGCCAGAACAACGGTGTATGTACAGAACTGTACTCCACACAGAGTACTCGAGAACAAGACTCCTGAAGAAGTCTTCTTCGGCAAGAAACCAGAAGTCATCCATCTCAGAATATTCGGCTGTCCAGTGTACATACACATTCCAAAAGAGAAGAGGACAAAATTAGATCCTTCAGGAAAGAAGGGTATATTTGTGGGATACTCTGAAAGCTAGGAGGCTTACAGAATATACTTCCCAGGGTTCAAGAAGATTGACATCAGCAGGGATGTAACATTTGATGAAGATTCAGCCTACATCAAATCCAGAAAGAAACCTGCTGAAGAACCTAAAGAAGTAGAAGCTCCCAGAATTCATGATACAATCATGAATGAAGAAACTCAAGAAGAAGATCGAGAATTTGAAGAACCAAAAAGACCTGTAGATCCACCATAGGATAAGAATACTCACAAGAGGAAACCTGCTTGGGTACAAGAGATTATCCAAGGTGCGGAAAGATATGGATTTCTAGAAGAGAATCTTAGAGAAAGAAAGAGGACCACATCCTGTTCCAGTTATGTAGCATTACTATGTGATTTCATTGATAAAGAACCTTCCAATTATGAAGAAGTGGCAGAATGAAAAGAATGGAAGGATGCTATGATCGAAGAGTATCAATCGATCATGAAAAATGATGTTTGGGATGTTGTCCCAAGACCAGAAGGGAAGTCAGTTGTAACTTCCAAATGGATCTACAAGATTAATCATGTTGTAGACGGTAGCATAGAGAAATATTAAGCAAGATTTGTTGCTCGTGGTTTCTCCCAGAAAGAAGGAATAGACTATGAAGAAACCTTTGCACCTGTATCCAGATAAACTTCCATCAGATCGGTACTTTCTCTGGCTATAGTGATGAAATGGAAGATACACCGAATGGATGTCAAGACTTCTTTCTTGAATGGTTTAGTGGAAGAGGAAGTGTATGTGGAGCAACCACTCGGCTTTGAGATACATGATAGGGAGTATCATGTGTGTAGATTGAAGAAAGCCCTGTACCGATTGAAACAGGAACCCAGGACATGGTACGACAGAATTGACAGCTTTCTATCCAGTTTGGGCTTTACCAAGAGTAAAGCAGATTCCAACCTTTACTACAAGGTTGAAGATGACAACCCAGTGATGCTCCTACTATATGTAGATGATCTGTTTGTGATAGGTATGGATGGGTTGATTGCTGATACGAAGAGAAAGCTTGCTGTCGAGTTCGAAATGAAGGACTTGGGTATGATGCATTATTTTCTAGGTATGGAGGTGTGGCAGAATACAGATGGAATCTTCCTTGGACAAAGGAATTATGCAGTAGAGATCCTGAAGAGAATTGGGATGATGGATTACAAGGAATTAACCACACCTATGGCATCGAATCTAAAGCTATTGAGTGATGCTTCATCAGAGTCGATTGATGCCACGATGTATCGTCAGATGATTGGGTCCTTGATGTACCTGACGAACACGAGACTAGATATTTGCTTTGCTATGAACACCTTGAGCCAATACTTAACAGATCCAAGACATGTTCACTTAAAGGGTACGGTTGATTATGGGCTCAAGTATAATACTGATCAAAAGATTAACCTGGAGGGTTATGTTGATTTAGATTGGGCAGGCAGTGCCATCGATAGGAAGAGTACTTGAGGGTGTTGCTTCAATATGGGATCAGGTGTGATATCTTGGTTTAGCAGGAAGCAATCCTGTGTGGCACTGAGTACAGCTGAAGTAGAATATGTCGCAACATGTTCAACTAGTTGTGAGGAAGTATGGCTGAGGAAGCTACTGTCTGATTTATTTGATCTCCAGTTAGATGCTACTTGTATATACTATGAAAACCAGAGTTGTGTAAAGTTGTCAGAGAATCTAGTATTCCATGACAAGTCGAAGCATATCAAGATCAAGTATCACTATATCAGGGATATGGTGCAAAGAGGAGCAGTGAAGCTCTAGTATGTTATGATGGATGAACAGATAGCTGATGTGTTGACTAAGACATTGGCTAGGGTGAAGTTTGAGTACTTCAGGGAGAAGCTTGGTGTTCTCCAGATCGAGATTCCTCCCCAAGAGGAAGTGATGTGTCCATGCTGTGCCCTTCTGACATGGTGAGAGAATTGGTTCCTTCCATGGTTAGATGTAAGTGTTGTGCCTTTTCGACATGTTGAGAGGATTGGTTCCTTCCATGATCGGATGTAAGAGCTGTGACATGGTGAGAGGATTGGTTCCTTCCATTGTCAACTGTATGTGATGATGCCACATCTAGCATGAAAAAGGGCTGGCTCTGTGAAGACACATCTAGTATGAAAAAGGACTAGCTCTATGTGGATGCCACATCCAGCATGAAAAAGGGTTGGCTCTGTGAAGACACATCTAGTATGAAAAAGGACTAGCTCTGTGTGGATTCCACATCCAGCATGAAAAAGGGCTGGCTATGTGAAGACACATCTAGTATGAAAAAGGACTAGCTCTGTGTGGATGCCACATCCAATATGAAAAAGGACTGGCTATGTGAAGACACATCTAGTATGAAAAAGGACTAGCTCTGTGTAGATGCCACATCTAGTATGAAAAAGGACTGGCTCTGTGAAGACACATCTAGTATGAAAAAGGACTAGCTCTGTGTAGATGCCACATCTAGTATGAAAAAGGACTAGCTCTGTGAAGACTCATCCAGTATGAAAAAGGACTGGCTCTGTGTGTGTTCCACATCTAGTATGAAAAAGGACTAGCTCTGTGATCATACATGTAGTATGAAAAAGGACTGGCTCTGTAGATGTACATCCAGCATGAAAAAGGGCTGGCTCTGTAGAGATTCCTATGAAGAGAAGAATCAAGAGATAACACCTGTGATGATGACCTAGTGATGATCCAGATCCAGTGATGATGATCCAGCAGTGATGATCCAGATCCAGTGATCATGATCCAACAATGATGATCCAGATCCAGTGATGATGTCCAGTGGTGATCTAGATCGAGTGATGTGCCAGATCCGAAGATAAAGATGACTTGAAGATGACAAGGACTTGATGATGATCCAAAAGATATAGAGAATAAGACTTGTGCTAAAAATTGTGTCGAAAGAATACCTTCCTAGTTAAGAGGGAGTGTTGATGTATATGTAATTTCGGAATGTATTTCACTTGTATTTCTTATATATTGTAACCCGATGTTTATTCCGGGATGTACTTGAGTCATGTCATGCCCCGATGTTCCTATCAGGAAGATCTATAATGTAAACAAGTCATGTCAAGTCATTGTGGGTAACCCTCCTATTGGTTAAGGGTTAAAGTCCCCGCAGTTCCAGGGCACTAGGGTTATTAGACTCTCCTAGTGAGGTCGGCCCTAGTAGGGTTTAGTCAAGTCGGGAATTAGTATAAATAGAGAGCTGGCCTCTCTATTTATCACACATCTCACACACACTCAAGTGTAGCGCATAGTTGAGGAAGGAGAAGACACTAGGGCTAGATAGAAAGAAGGTTACTGTTGTCGGGAGATCACTTACTATTTTGGGTTCTACTTTTGGTGTTGATTCTATCTCTGAGGAAGTTGCGGGGTTTTCACCATTTATGGTTTCCCCGAGGATAAACATTGTGTTCATTGTCTCTTGTGTTTGATTGATGTGCTTGTTATTCTCTGAGTTAAAGATCCTAATGTATTGCTATCTTAATGATAAAAATCTAACAGGATCACATACTATTTCATCAATATCTAGAGCGACAGAACTACCGAAACCCTGTGAGAAAATCAACCAAGAAGAGAGTCGCGTTGGATACCGACAAAATGGCCCCAAAATAAACCAGAGCCATGAAAGCCAAAATAAAAGAGTTGGAATCCACTATAAGTCCACTAGTGAAATGACTACAAAACATTAAAAACGCAAAAGCACAGGAAGTTTCATGGGC
The DNA here is from genome assembly GCA_001517045.1 of Pseudotsuga menziesii. Taxonomy (NCBI): domain Eukaryota; kingdom Viridiplantae; phylum Streptophyta; class Pinopsida; order Pinales; family Pinaceae; genus Pseudotsuga; species Pseudotsuga menziesii. The sequence continues at coordinate 439,786 of LPNX010596650.1, forward strand.
GAGACACTGGGCAAAAAGAAAAGAATGGGCTTACCGAGGTAAGTCAAGGATGAAAGAGGAAGTAGAGAAGGTAAACCACATCACCATTATTAATTTTCTGAATGTACCTCTGATGGCGAGTTTTGGAGGAACAAAGGAAAACATTGTAAAATTCATCATCAGTCGGTACCACAATGGTAAGTTCTACTTCGACAGTCTAGTGGAAATATCAGTTGAAACCATTTATAAACTTATTGGGCTACCCAACAAAGGTGACCCAGTTCCTGTAGGCATCAAGGAAGGATTGATCGAAAGACTAACAAGAACACCGACAGGGAAAAACTCAAAAGGGTTGATAATCGGGAAATCCCAAGCCTCCACACCCAAAATATTGGCCAAAATCGTATCCACAGTTTTGACTGTCATAGGCCGCGGCTACAATATGAAGCTCAAAAATATCGAAGTTTTTGACTACATAGCTGAAATAAGAAAGGTATACTATTGGGCATAATACATGGCCGACATGCTCAAATCAATCTGCGAGAAGTGCCAGGAATCAGGTGCAATAATCATATTCCCTTCACTCTTAATATGGATATCCCTGTACCACCTATGTCCAGTTAGGCATAAATACTTCTTGGAGCCATCCAGGTTTCATATGTTGTGCTTTAATCCCTTTTTAATGGCTAGAACCCCACTAGAACAAGAACAAAGCAAAGTGTTCCTGGACCACTGGTTTCAAAACCTTAAAGTCCGAACAACCAAATGGAGGGTGCCTCAAAACATCCAAAGATGTTTGCCTCCTACAGCACATATCCAACTAGAGTTCGACCACACAGCAGTATGGCATAAGCAAGGGTATCAAGTAAAGGAAAAACTACTCGACTACTACCCAACAGTCGAGGAGATATTCACAGAGCTGTTTAGGTAGTCCAAAACCGACATCACCATACCAAAGGTTGCAAAAGAAAGTAATGAAGTCATTTTAGAATGATTGACCGACCAGGAGAAGGAGGAAGACTATGAATTCATCCTTCATATCATTACTTTTACCTCAAGGGACACTCCGACAGGAGAGAAAAACCCCTCCAAATTGAAAATGTACCGACTAAACAGCAAGCTGTCACACCGACAGAACAAAGCATTATCATCCTAACTCAACAACATGAGAAAGGAGAATAAAAGATAGAGGAAGATATTCAATCAGACAACCCATCTTACGCCATGACAAAAGAAAATTTGAGTAAAATAGCTAAGGAACTATCAACCTCAAGGAAAAGGAAAGGAACTCAAGGAAAAGGGAAGGGGAAGCACAAACTCATCTTATTAGAGGAATCAGAAGATAAGGAAGAACTACTAGCTACTATCACCAACATACTGGAGGATGCTTCAAAAAACAAGGTATCAGTCGAGACCTAATTCAAGCAGTATGTCGAATCAGGAGCAAAGAAAGGCAAGCCTAAAAGGTAAAAACCACTACCCAGCTTGAAATAAACCCTATTGATTTAGCTACAGACTCACCAGGACCTTCTCCAACTAGAATAACACCATATTCAACTGTGGCCATATCACCAAGATACAATGAGATTATCCCTGGAACCCTTAAGGAAAAAATTGATAAAGATGTTGAGCTTCAATGATTTATCAATAATTTGCTAAATCTATTCCTTAAAGCCTAGCATATCAACACCACCCATAAACTTGTCGAGTCAAGCTCTACCCAACAAAGTCTCACCCCACGAACCAACCAAGATTCACCAATACCAACAGTTGTAGGACTCATCAAATCGTCATACATTCGCAACCCTGACCTGACATCCACCATAGTTGCAACCCATATTTCATCAATTATACAAACTTTCCAAAACCTTCCGATCAATGGGGAAAATAGAGGATTACTTTCCCTTGAAGGAAATAATCAAGCAGCAATAGATGCAGAAATCGACGATCTTACAGAAAATGAAGAAATTGACAACCCTGTTGACCTACAACCGGAAGTCGAAAACCCCATGCCGACAAGTCATTTTCCAACCACCCCTCTAACTCCAGACCATTCACCGTCACCACCACCTCCGTCACCTCAACTAGCACCAGAGTCCCCTCATAATCCAGAACCACCATCTTCACCACCATTAGAAGCACAAACAACCACAAATCCCATTCAGGAAACCCAAAAAGCTAATCCTACCACAGCAGAAGTTCAATCGACTGAGAATCCACTGACTGAAGAGCAGGAAACAAAACAGAAGTAGCCAACATCAGTACTAATAGGATCAGAAGTGGTCCATAAGTCTAAACATAAGAGCAAAAGAAAATAAAAGAAGAAAAAAAATAACAACAAAAACAACAAACACCGACAACCATCCACCTTCATCAACTAGGATCGACTTCCATAGTCGATACACCAAAGCTAAGATATGGAGAGTTGGATCGACTCCTAGGAGAACTCACTAAAGAAGCATCAACAAGAAATCAAACAATACAAGAACGAATTGAGAAACTGAAGACAGAACAAGTTGAATTTCTGACTAAAGGAAAGACTTTAACACATACAATCATACCAGGACCAGTAGAGACCAACACCGACGAACCTGTGGAGAAAGCATACCAGTTATTTGAGAGTGTCATTTCAAACCTCCAAGCACAGCTACAGACCAAGAGAGAAAAGAAAAAAGAAGGAACATCTATGTTATTAAAACAACACTACACAGCATTTTCAGAAGCACATAAGGTACTGCAAGAACATATGGAGGAGTTAGCCATTGCAGAAGAAGTACTGCACAACTGGTACACCCATTATGGCCAAGTATTTCAACAGGATCGACAAACTCGTGAACACATCAAGACACTGGAGAATAGACAAGGTTTGGACGAAGCAATGAGGAGCACAATACAAGAGCAAATTGTCCTGGAAACAACAAAACTAGAGAAGCTAGATAGACAAGCTCATTAGTGGGTAAACCAGGCTCTTTCCAGCATTGACAAGCTGGATACAATTTGTCCATAGATGAAACTACTGATGGACACAACAGATGAAAAATATCAATTTTTAGGGCCCGACATGATCAATATTGTAGAACTCTCAATTCATGAGAAATTGGCGACTTTATCTAGCATTACAACATTGACCATAGACATCCAGAGAGCTCTTCACAGTTGGCCAGATTTTCAACACCAACTGGACATTTCAGCAGAAGCCATAGTTGAAGTATGTGTACAAATAAAACCATCTATTAGACTGCACAACCCATGAAGACAGAACAACAGAAATCAAGCTACTTGAGACATAGTTTTGTACCTCCCTTGTTTCTTCGGGATGAAGAAAGATTTTGTTCCTAGGGGAGATGTTGGAGGAGTTAGTCGGTGAGCTGACTAGACTAGTCAACCGACTAATTGGAGATTAGGTTGGCCTCTAAAGGTCGTGTCGGTTGACCGAACTGACAAGTAGTTACTCATAACCGTTTTGTAATCATATATAATAGGTTGTTGAGCCAGTTAAGAACTTGGTTCAGTTTTGTATATGTATGGACCCTCATGTGATTCTATAATATAATCTATTATTCTACTATCTATTCTTGTCTCTTGTCTCGATATGTTTATATGATTCTTTATGTGTATTATTGGTAACCTTATGTGATCTGTGAGATTACAACAGATGTCGATTGAATATTTTCCTTGGTTTAGGAAAATTTCATTTGGAAACTGCCATACTTCACAAGTCCTAGAAAGTAATGCATCATACCAAGATATTTCATGTCGAATTATGTTGCAAGATTCTTCTTACATTTACTGATGGGTTTATCATTTTCTGTTAAAAATACATCATCTACATATAGTAGTAATATCATGATTCCATCATCTTCAAACTTATAGTAACGGTTGGAATCTGCTATACTTTTGGTAAATCTTAGGCTCATGAGGAAGTCATCAATTCTTCTGTACCATGCTTTGGGTGCTTTCTTTAATCCATATAAGGATTTCTTGAGTCAACACACATGTGTTTTATTGACACGTGTCTCAAAACCTGGAGGTTGTTTAAATACACTTCTTCTTCTATGACACCATTTAAAAAGGTTGTCTTTACATCCATTTGATATAATTTCCATTTCATCTTGGAGGCCAAAGTAAGAATGGTTCTGATTGAGGTATATCTGGCTACTGTTGCACAAGTTTCTTCATAATCAATCCCTTCTTTCTAGGAGAATTCCCATGTGGCAAATCTTGCTTTGAACTTTTCACTACTACCATCAACTAAATGCTTTGTCTTGAAAATCTACTTGGAAGAGACCAATGACTTATCCTTTAGTCTTGGCACCACTTCCCAAACATCATTCTTTAAACTAGATTGGTATCTTCAATCATGGAATCCATCCATTCCTTCTTCTTTGAGGCTTCTTCAAATCATGTAGGTTCTTCATCAACAAGATTACACATTAATGTTGCGTAGTTGGAGTGGAATCTAAATCTATTGCTTCCTTATGGTGCACCATATCTTTCTGCTTCTTGAATTATATCATGAGATGGCATTTTCCTTGTTGAGATTGTTTCATGAGGTGCCTCTCTTGTGGTTCTACCATGTCCTAAACTTATGGTATAGGATCTTCTTCATCTCTAACTGGTGGTTTATTGATCTCTACTACTCTAGGGATTTATTGTTCTTCTTCATCCACATGGGTATTTCTAGATTTGTTGAAGGTTTCCTCTTCATCAAATGTGACATCTCTGCTGACCTCAATTTTACGAAAACCTGGAATGTAGATTTTGTATGCTTTTGATTGATCTCTATATCCAACAAATATTCCCTTATTTCCTAAGGGGACCAACTTTGATATTTTCTCTTTGGGAACATGTAGGTACATAGGACAACCAAATATATTCAAGTGACTGACTTCAGGCTTCTCACCAGTGAACATTTCTTCTGTAGTTTTGTTTCAAATCACATTGTGGGATAATTTGTTCTGAACATAGACTGTTGTCTTTGCTACTTCATCCCATAAATACATGGGTAGATCTAGATCATGAATCAAGTCTTTGATTGCTTCCATGATACATCTATTCTTCATTTCTTCTACTCCATTTTGTTGAGGATTATAGGGTGTAATAAGCTCCCTCTTAATCCCAGCTTCTTTGCAGAAGTCCTTGAATTCAATTGTCGTGATTTCTCCTCCGTTATCTGATCTTGATATCTTAATCATATTTTTAGAGATATTCTCTACAAGAGCTTTGAACTCTTTGAACTTTTCAAATACTTGATATTTCTTTTTCAAGAAATATATCCAAGTATTACATGAGTAATCATCAATAAAAGAGACATAATAAACATACCCGCTTAAGAAAGTAGTTGACATTGGTCCACACACATCTGAGTGGATAATCTCAAGGATCCCTTTTTCTTTACTATTACTGCTTGGAAATGGATTCTTGGTGTTCTTCCCTTGAGCACACCCTTTGCATACCCCTTTATTGTTGATCTGGATTTCTGGTAGACCTGTTACTACCTTGCTCACAATTGGTAATGCTTTGTAGTTTATATGAGCAAGTCCTCTATGCCATAGTTCACATGGAATGATAGTGTAGGCTATGAAAGCCGAGTCTATATTCCCTTTTAGTTTGTAGAGCCCTCCTTCTTCAATACATATTACAACTGCATCATCTATAGTTTTTCCTTTTGACCACATAAGAACTTGACCATCTATAAAGGCATCTCTAAAGCTTTTCTTGTCTAGAGCTGATATAGAAAGAATATTCTTCTTTAGTCTTGGAACATATAGGACTTCTTTCATTTTCATGGACTTACCGGATTTCATCTTGTAGGAAGCTTCTCCCATTCCTTTGATAGGATATAGATAGTCATCTCTGAGTTGTACTTTGTCAGGATAATCTTTTTGTGTGAGGCATGAGAGAGAACCTATGTGGCATGTCATATGTTTGGAAGCACCACTGTCTATGAGCCACATATCACTTCCATGAGAGATAGATCCTGTGAGGGCTGATACTAAGACATATTCTTCATCGAAGTCTTCATTTTCTCTGATCCTATCTTCGTCTGAATCATTTTCTTCAATTGCATGGGCATGGAACTTTTTGTTCTTTGTATTGAACTTGTTCGTGTTATGTGGACAATATATGGAGATATGTCCTAACTTATGACATGCATAACATTCATAAGATGACTAGTCCTCCTTAAACTTCTTACCTCTTTTGATTTATAGTGATCTACTTGTAGGAGATCCTCGATCCTTCCTTTTATATCTTCCATTCTTTGTATGCACAGCTAGAGCTTGATCTTCATCTTCATTTAGCTTCTATTCTCTATTTTCTAACCTTCCTTCTTCTTGTACACATTCCTCCCATAGCTTGTTGAATTTGGTTAACTTTCTTCTAGCACATATTCCTTTGATGAAGGAATCCCATTCTCTTGGAAGACCGTTAAGAGTGGTCATCACAACTTTAGCTTCTTCTACCATGTCACCAATGGGTTCTAATTGTTCTTTAATATGAGATACTCTGGAGAAGTATGACTACATGGTTTCTGCCTTTTGCATCTTCACACTCTTGAGTTGGTTTCTCAAGGTCATTCTCCCGTTGATGTTTTTTTCCCTTCAAACATATTGGTTAGTGCATCAAACACTTCCTTTGGAGTATTCTTTGAGGACACTTGGGAGATCAAGTGATCCTTAAGAGAGTTAACTATGATCCTCTTGACTTTGATCATATCGTTCTTTTGTTTGGATATTCTCCTCTTCTCCCTTTGGCTCCTTGACCTCTTCTTTGATGTACCCATCTAGGTCATGCTCTTGAAGGATGAGCATAATTCTAGACTTCCATGCTCTGAAATTCTCTACTCCCTCAAGCTTTTCATCTAGCTTGGTACTATTTGTCATCTTTAATGAATGAGAACCTCAAATGGAAAGATAGGAGATAGTACTTACTTGTTTGAATATTTTTTCTGGAACCAACTTCAAGATTACCTAGGGTTTGACTAGGAAACCCTAATTTTTCATTTGAGATCACTTGTAGATATGAGAGGAGGAAAATATGTGCCTCCCTAAGGTGAGCTAGAGTGTATCTTGCTTTTCCGGAATCTGAGGATGGAACCTTGAAAACTCGGATGCCCCAGTTTCTCCTGGTAGCATTAATAGGTCAAAAAGTGAAAATCCTCAGAATGAAAAACTGCTTCGATAGAAAGATGCGCCCTCCTAGGGCGAGTTGAATGGTCCTTCTTTTCCAACTAAACTGTGGAGGGAGATCTTCGAAATAGTGAACTTTAGCTTGTTAAATTGTTGGAGTTCCCGCACAATGTCTTCTTTCAGGTTGGCTCTGATACCATGTTAAGTTTTCTAATCAAATAGAACAAAGGATCACTGAAAGAATAACAAGCACATAAGAACAAAAGAGAACACATTGATTTATCACGGGAAACCCTCATGGGGAAGAAAACCCAGGAAAATTTCCTCTATATAGACTTCAACCAAGTACAATGTAAGATCCAAAAAACAAGACTATACTGCTTCCTCTCCTCCAAATGGATTGTTTCTTTTCTATCTAGCACAATTGCTTTAGTTCTGTGTATGCCCAAATGAGTGAGGCACCTCCCCTATTTATATTAATTAGTGGAGAATCTTAACCCAACATGGCCGACTACTCCTCCCAAACAGGGCCAACTTTCCTCGGGAGACTCAAAAATACATTTTAATAATACTTTTGTAGGTACTACTGACCCGACTTACAATGGAGGCTTTACCTCGAGACTTTACATGACCAATTACATTAATGACATCCCTAATCGAAGGAACAACATATCTAAAAGATGTAATAATAATAATAGTGCATAATAAAATATCTTCCGCAGTTTGATTTCTTTAACATTCAATTGTATACATACGCTTGCGCCCAACTCCTCCTGATCAAATGCCAAACTACAATCAAAATAATACAGTAGTAGCTCGAAGAGGAATTCCGCAGACTTCTTCGACATGCCAAGTTTAAAACCTTATCCCAGACTCTATTTGTAAAAGTATTTTATTGCTGAGACACGTGGTAACCTCTAATTTGTGAGAGGGACAACCAAGATGAACAACCATTTTCGAAACGCACGTGGGAAAAAAATACCTATCAACGTATAAATAGGATTTCATTATATAATCATTACAAAATAAATACAATCAAATATCCACATCATTTTGTATAATGTAGGATTCCATTATAACTTCTATTTCGAAATCATAATAAAATAAATCATGTCCAAATGTCATCTCAAAGATAATTCCAAAAAAGACTAAAGTTTAATTGAATCAAAACGTCAACAATGTGTCGATATTGTTTTGATTTGGACTATGATCTTTTTGTGGTGTTGTTTTGTAATATTTTTTTTTAAAGGTTGAAGTATTTTAAGAAGGGGTGACTAGTTATATTTGAATAAATAATTTATTATTTTGATAATTTAGTAATTTTTAAATATCACATCTGTAGGATTGTCAATGTGATAGATATTTCCTTTTTATTGTTTAATGTCGTTATATATATTTTTCATATCATATATATACGAGATATTTTGATAATTTAATCATTTTTAAATCTTACATTGTAGGGTTGTCAATATGATAGATATTTCCTTTTTATTGTTTAATATCGATATATATATTTTTCATATCATATATACACCGTACACGAGATATTTTCATTCTTTTGTTTTATATATTGTTTATTAATTAGTTTTTTTCATTTGTTTTATATATTATTTATTAATTTTTCATTTTTTACTTAGAATAATTTTTAAAATATATATATATTAAAAAAAATCGTAAAGCGAAGCGTTTAAAATTAATATTCATAATCAGTTCTCAAATTGAATATTTTGTTACCAGAGTTGCTATACTTACCGAAGACACAGCATATAGCAATAGTTGTGTAGTAATTTTTTTTAACTTTTTATTAATTTTTATAATTTTTTTTAAAATGGTATAAAATTTATATATTAAACTGAATATATGAAAATTAAATAATAATTTTTTAATTTTTAAAATATAATTTTTTTATTCTCTAATTAGATAATAAACATGATGTTACAATTTTTATACAGTGTAAAATATAATTATCAGAAAAATAAAATCAATTAAAATCTAAAAAAAATAAAACTCTAAAAAAATGTACCAAAAAATTAATAATATCTGCAATCATTTCATCACGTCAAATCTAATTAAAAAATAATAATTTTTCAATTTATATTGGATTTGACTGCACTTCACTTTACAATAGTTATACTATCGATGAGCAACATAGCTTGGTCTTGCTGGCATGCCCTTGGATCGCCAAACATTGTCCTATACAACGCATTATTGAAGGCTACCGATGGCCATACATTCAAAAACCATGGAATTATTTGGGCGTTTCCGGCATACCTCTAATGTTAACTTTTATAACTACTATATCAATTAAATGTTTTTTTTTTTCACACCAAAAAGACAATTTTATATAAATTAAAAGTTGTGTCATAATTAGATCATGTTTTGAGTTCTGTTTACATAATTAACTCTATTTAATACTTGATAAACCAAATCGTTAGATCCCTATCTTATCAGTCTCCATAAAATCTTTTCACCTTGTTACAAAGTTATAGTACTCATTTCACCTCGTTACAAAGTTATAAGCATGGGAAATTTTCAAATATCGTATTCAGGTACATTGTTGTATACTTTTTAGTGATTATCAAATCCAAGAAGGACACTTATACTAATTTTGTGTATGACAATAACAACTTGGAGGAAGTGTCTTCTTACAAATACCTAGGAATTGATATTCATCACAAGCTCAACTGGGACTATAGCATTAAGAAAAGGTTTAACAGAGGGTGATGGTAAAGCAACAAACCTTGTGATGTAGGATAAAAAGAAGCTCCTCTTTGAAACTTTAGTCATTCCTGTTATCTTGTATGGTTGTGAGGTTTGGGGTTGCAGCATCTCTCGGGAATCCTGGAGAAATATTGAGCAAATACAAAAGCACTTTATAACGTATAACCTAAAAATTAAAAGCAATACACCATGTCCTATTCTCCTTATAGAAGTGGGTCTTTCCCCTATCGAGAGCCTAGCTATGACTAGGCTCCTGTTGTACAAACACAAAATCAATAACATGGGAGACCATAGACTTCCTAACCTAGCTTTTAATTCCAGCCAAAACCACCTAAGGCTCAAGTGAGGTTGGTATAAAGATACCAGGGCCTGGTTAAACCACTGGGAGACTGACGAGAATGTTGCATTGCAAAATATTAATAACATTACAAATATTGTTACTTCTAAGTTTAAAGAGAGCTTGTGGTGTGAGAAAGATTTAGAGGCTAAAAGAAAACTAAGATATTATAAGGAGGTCATCAACCATACTCTAGAAGATTAAAAGTATCTCTATGTTTTAACAAGTCCAAAGAAAAAAATTAATATAGCCAAGATAAGAATGAACTCCCATGAGCTCCATAGTGAAACAAGCCGTTGGATAGTTCTCAAAACACCATGGGTAGAAAGGATCTGTCGTCTCTGTGAGAATAGGAACATTGAAGATGAAAATCACTACCTCTTAGACTACCTTGCATACACCCACATTAGATCTAAGTTTCATAATCTTTATTGCAATATCGACCTTCATAGCTTGTTAACTTGTCAAAACTATATTGGGCTCAGGACGCTTCTCACCAAGCTCTTTGAGTATAGGAATAATATTTTAAAACAAATTAATTAATTCGTCTTTTTAGGTTCGATAGACCAAAGTTTGGTCTCACTAGACATTAACCATCATCATCATCACTAAAGATATGCCTTAATTTTTTTCATAAAGCTCAATTACTAAATAAAAACAATAAATTAAAGAGCATTTATTGTATTTTATATTTTGTACAAAATAATTACTAAAAATAAAATTTATATAAAATAGTTATTAAAAAAATAAAAATAAAAGATATGCCAATATTTTATATTTTATATAAAATAATTACTAAAAATAAAAAATAAAATTATAAGATATGATATGAAGATTGTTCAAATTTTTTGATAAACTTTATAATTTTTAAAACTATTGTGAATGGATATATTATGCTTTTAAAACTTTAACTTATAAAACTAAATCAAACATAAAAACAAATTAGAAGGCTTTTTAATTAAAATTTTAATATAAAATATTGTTTTATACTAAGTTAAAAATCAAAATTTGTTAAAACTAAATCAAACATAAAAAAAAATTAGAAGTTTTTTTAATTAAAATTTTAATATGAAATATTGTTTTATACTAAGTTAAAAATCAAAATTTGTTAGAAGAATTTTTTAATTGAATATTTGACCTAAAATAAAATTTTATAGATCTTAAATAAGTAGTATTTATAATTCCTAAAAAAACATAAAATAATATTAAAATTTTATTTTTATATTAAATAATTAAGTTTAAACAAATTTGTTTAGCAAAAAGAAATTATACTAGTAAAATTATTAATGATTCATTATTGTTTTAGTAATCATAATTGATTCATATTGTTTTTTTTTATCAATTTTTTGGGGGAGGGTAACAATCATTCCTGCCAACCACCCAAGCTATATCTAGTAGACTAATCATTTTTATTCTTTAATTTAACGATGTTTACAAATAACTAAATCTAGCCAATAAAATCTAGTAACAACTATTTACTACACATTTAATGTCATGCTCTTCTCAACCTATTATTTCTTTTGGAATTGTTTTTATGACACTTTTTTTTTCTAAGTGATAGGTACGATGCAGCTTTGCAATTATCTCGTGCTTTTAGACTATGCATAAATAATAAATTGTTACAAGATTCAAATGTTGTATAACTATTTTAATTTTAACCTTGAAATTGTATACAATTATTAATTAAAATATTCAAAACTATTAAAAAACCTATTTCTAAAGGCAAGTATAAGCAGTGTTGTTGCTAATTTCACTTGTTTTCTCCTAAACTTCATCAATATTATTGTATTTATCTCTAGATTGAGAATGATTCATCATTAATTCAAGCTATTCTAAGGACAAGGTTTGTTCTCACTAGATAGGGATAGAAAGTGATCATCGTATACCTTGACTAATTTATATGTATCGTATGTAATAAGGAGAATGAATTGGAAGCATGCTTCAATTGTACTTCTAATTAGAATTATCATGAGATCTATGGTAGATATTATTGACTATTCAAAGTCCTCATACATTGAGATCTGTCATATTGCTTATGAAGACTAGAGGTGTGTTTCCCTTTTCATTAGAGGGATTACTTAGTTATAAAGGATTTTTTTACAAATCCCTAGATCTCACCCCATATAATACCTCTTTTCTTACTACCAATTAGGCATATGGGAAGAGATCTGGTGGCGGGATCTTCCCTAGGGGTGTAATGGGGTGTCGAAGGGCCCATTAAGGTAAAATAGTGTACTATGGTGGACATCCAATGTAAAGTGGATTTGGTCCACTAAGTTTGTTATTATTAAATAAATCCCACTAGGTAGTTAGCATGGAATAAATGTAATGTGCCTTCATTAAAGAATGTCCACTAGGTAGTTAGATTCTGATTATGATAGGGTTTTATTGCTAGGTATAAATGAGGATGGAGTCCTTATGAAGAATGTATTGGACCTTAGCTCATCATAAGGATGATCCTTTTAAGAGGTAAGAAAACGGGAATTGACCCTTCCATAAAGGATTAGTGTACATTGTTTCCCTATATTAAGGGTATTTTTATGTTGTATCAAATTTGAGAACTTTCTACATATCATTTGTGATACAATTTTAAAGTTCAAGGATCATAACTAGTAGTATCATATTCTTTGTTGGGTAACAACATGATTTTTTTTCTTTATTTTTACTATTTTTACTAGGTGAAAAAGTAGGGCCACAACATTTAAATCCATTTCTATAGTTTCATGTGCATATTTTGAAGACAAATTGTATATCTAAGTTATCTAAGTTATAAAAAATACTCAATTCAAAAATCACTAAAATCATAGTTAGAGAAGTGAAGATATCGTTGACTTAAAGTCATTTATTTTAGATTTTTTCTAGTGATAGTCATAAGTATTTCAAAGAAAATGTATTTTGATATATTGGCCAAATTGTAGCCAAACCAATACAACTTGAAGCAAAGTGTTTGTGGCATTTCCAAATTGTTGTCATACTAGAAATTCAAGAAGTATTGCAAAAGTTATACCCATTTTAAGTAGGGGCCTCAATGACCCAATGGGAGATTATTGCTACATAATTATATTTATTTTTATGAACCCAATTGTAGTCAAACCAATACCGTTTGATGCAAATGAGAGTATCCATTTCCAAAATGGGGTCATAAAATTTGTTCTAATCAATATTAAAGAAGTTAGGTCCTTTTTAAATCTATCATCTCAACACCCTAGAAAAACCCAAGAATTATAACATTGCAGGACAAGCAATTGCATGCATTGATTCACAAATGAATAGCATGCTTGACTAGTGTAAAAAATGTCCAAAGAAAGAATTTCATGAACTTCAGAAGTGATGTATCATTGCAGGAAATACATATCCTATCATCCAAGGAGAGTATAATAGTGGCATACTTGCTTGGTATAATTTAGAAAACATTGATTTTAATAACTTGTATATGCAATCATGATCTTAGACAAATCACCTTTTATTCAATGACTCTACTCCATCTTATGTAGTCAATTATGACTACCAATTTTTAGATGCATATTCTCTAGTGGTAGTGTTTCTTTCAAATCCACAACTGACCTATTATAGATGATATTTTGGACATCGAAAACTACTAAATTTGGGGTTCAAATTTGATGTTAGGTCATTACTTTTTTGCAACGATTAAACATCAAAGGAAAAACTAGCAAATGTCAGTTCAATGCAATTATATTTACGTCTGTTATTTGATGTTGTAATGTTGAACAAGCGTCACTTAAGTGACGTTAGATGTATGCTATACATGTCTCTTAAGCAATGCTTCATAGACCAAAAGCATCACTTAAGAGACATTCATTGGATGTTAAAAATGCCCCTTAAGAGACGCTCTTTAGATGTTGAAAATTTAAAATTATGTTACTTAATAGATGTACATCGCTTATTCTATGCTTGCAATGCTTGACTCATATTGGAGTTGTTCTCTACATATTTGATAATTAATCAAGGAAAATTGAAGAACCCTCCATAAATTTATATGTATAATAATTGGGTGAATCCTCTTGGTAAGTAGGAAAATTAAAATGCTAATTGATCAATAATACATAGATATATACATATATATTGGTGAATGTTGCATTAAATTATAAAATATTTGTAAAATATTGATGAATCTTTTAGAACATTATAAAATATTTGGAATTTTTTTATGAATACAAATGTTTTGATACAATATAAGACCATATATAATTTAATAGGAAAATATTATAATAGAGTTATAATATACTCATTTTCTATGTTTGAAAAAGAAAAACATAATTTACCCATCTTATAGACAACGTTTCAAGCATTAACTAAAATGAATTCATAAAATAAATTAAACGTTTAATTTATCAAATGAAAAGTAAAAAAATAAAATGGATTGCTAACTACAATGGACTCTATTAATATAATAAATAATGGTCTTATAATAAAATAAATGAAAATTAAATAATGTGTTCACAGACAATTTATCGTGATTAAATTAAGTAAAAAATTGGATCTTATAATTACCATGGAGTTCCTCATGTCCTTAAACATTATTTATCACATGCAATACCATGGGAAATACCATGGGACACCCAAAATCATGGGCTCATAAACCAACAACAATAAAATCATTATTGATTGCGATTAACTTAAGAAAAAATTTGGTTATCACATGTGACACAATGGGAAAATACCATGGGAAACCCAAAACCATGAGCTCTTAAACCACCAATTGTAAACCCATTAGTAATTGAACAAAGGTCATATTTAATCATTTCTTAACCTAAGTCAATATTAAACTAATATGTATAACCCTTAGGTGAAATCTTGGGTGAACTGCTCCTAAACAAATATTGATTCCAATTAATTGGGGCTAAAATGAAAGATCCTTCATGAACTGTGGAAGGCAAAAATATACAAACCACGAATTTCCTTTAAATTTTTGGATGATCAAAAGAGTTTACATAGGTAAAAAAATATTTAATTTTAGAGCGAATTATTATAAAACATTTAAAAATATTTCTATATAAACATTCACCCCTTCAAAATTTAAAACCTTATTATTTCAGCCATGGGCGAAATTTCGGCCCTAAAATTTTTCTTGTACTTAATCTATATCATTAATCACAGATCCTTGCTTTATGTTATATATGGATGATTCGTAGACCAAAAGTGGAAGCACAAGTTGGTTAAGCAATGCATGTTTATTTTTTTTTATTTTTTTTAAATTGAGGTTGATTTTGGTTTCCCCCATAAATGTTGTTTTAAAAATGCAACATTATGAGTTGGTGAAACATCATTTGAGCCTAAAATACTTTGTATTACATAATAATTAGTTTCATTTCCCTCTTATAGAAATGTTGATTGGGAACAAACATTGAGACTACTCACCGTCACAGCTAAAGTGAGTTTTAGTCCTTCCCCTTTCATTTAACAAAAGCATGATAATGCATCATTATAATACCTTTATGATTGGATTGACAATGTATATTTTTTTATGATGGATTGGATTGCTCAGCCACAAATAAATATAACCTACCAAGTTTCTAGGCCAAAGTGTAATCTACTACAATGCATAGGATTGTGCCCCATCCTCAATTTCAATTACGATATGTATTATTCTTTGGTGGCGAATAGATTGATTCCCATTAATCTAAGAAATAAATACGGATCATCTAATCCATATTGACAATTGCACAAATAAATGACCTATAGAGGGGATTCTTGAAGAATCACATGTGCACAACTTTTTATACACCTTAGGACCAATCCCAAGGTCACATGGTATCACCATGATGAATGGAAAAGATATAAATAACACTAGCATAGGGTCCAGGCGCACTTGTGCTTTCCATTATTTTTTAGCCGTAATAGTCTTAAAATCACAACTCAAACGCATGTCATGAAACAACTACTTATTGATAAGTTACAAAATAATTTTAGTGCTTGAATATGTTCCTCTCACTAGCAGTTTCCAAATTTTAGGATATTATGGAAAATGCGACAAGATTTTGTATGTTTCCAAAAAGTTGGACAAAATGGGAATGATTAAGATGACCTAAAATAGGTGTGACATCTCTCTTAACCATCACACCTAGACTATGTATAGGACATGAAATTGAAAATAAATTCAAATACCAGTATCCTTTCCTTAAAAAAAATATGTGTTATAAACGTTATAATCTTTGATGTCATCCTTGGTGGTAAGTAGTCCAATATAACATAGAAATTAGTATACATGAATGTATTCAAATATTCTATAAAATACTTCATGAGAGGAAAATGCATGTTTATAAGTAGTCAGTCAACAATGTAAATATGTTTCTCTCTATGATAAACCTTTTGAATACCTAGATGCTCAAAGCTTGAGGACACGTAGTAGAATAATTCCTATTAAAGGATTTCATATAAACAATTATAGTCTAACTTAATAATTTAGTGAATTAATTATTAAACAATGCATACACATCACAGTGGCAAAGAATCAAAATCAAAGTAAAAACACATAATCATATATAAAAATGGTATACATTACCTAAAATAATGCATATAGTACATTAGTGTACAATATTTAATGTTGATTATACAAAATGTTTAATCTCTACTATATTATTTATTTCCAGGTTTTTCATTTTTTAGAAGAACCACAATTTTGATGTTGCCATCTTCTTCTTAGTTATATTTTAAACCTGTCGATAACACATCATACATCTTCTTGTAGGTGTCCAAGTATGCTTCATGTCAACTCAATTAAAGCAAACCATTTATGAATCACCTCATTCATAGTATACATGAACCAAAAAAATATCATTTTCTAATGATTTCCCTCTTGGTACCTATTTCAATAGGTTAACCTCTAGTTGATCTGCACTTTTAGTCTCTAAAAATGGCTCTTTGTCCATATTTAAATCTTCATGTACTACTTGCAATAACATTTGTAGTTATTGCAAGAACAAAAATTTAAACTTTGTTTATAATTAACTATTCAAAATGTAATATTGAATTTATATACCTCCTTCTTGATAAATGTTATCTTATCTTTCTTACCTTTTCTTCATTTCAATCGGAGACTTATAACCTCCTACCAAAGAAACTTTTAGTTCTTCGAAAGTGGGCATGATGCCAAAGTTTGTTGACTACATACCATCACATTACACAATTTAGCAAGGAAGTATCTTAAATTATAGTTGAACAAGTCAATAACGTCAACTTTTAAATATCAGTACTTATATATTTCCCTTTTACTTTGACATATACCACTGGGCCAAGTTTTTGTTCCCCAACCTTCTCCAATATGGCATATATGGTCTTATTAGTGTCTTTGAGTCAACAAAAAGTATGAAGTGCATGTTAATCTAGTTTAATCAGTATGGCCAAATACATTGTTATAAGTTCATTATATGTTATATTATTATACCTACCTTTATGGATCTCCAACTCTTGGCTACAAGATCTCTCTTTTTTCATTTTTTTTCTCCTAAGAATCGTTGATTAGTGCAATCCACTCCTATATGGGAATTAACTTAGGATGCTCATAATTGGGGTAGAAACTAAGAGTAGTGAGGTAATTGTTCTGGATTTATTTGAAGTACTTTTCAACCATGGCTTCAACCAACTTTTGGTTGAATATAGAACCAAACAATGTGATCAAGTGTTTCTTCAACTCATTTTTTTAAGTTTTTGTTTTGATATTTATAACTTGTTCTAATTATTGGTGCAAAAAGAGAAAATGTTTTCTTCTTGCAATGCTTGATAGAAAAATTTATTCACTAGAATCGCAATCGTATATTAGATTAGATAGATAAATCAACATAAAAATATTTTTCGTTGTATAAAATAAAATATGTTGATGGATTACTAATTACGACGGAGTTCCCTTCACTATGACTAGTTCATGGCCCATTTGTAAGGAAAATATAACTCCCCAGTGATACTAACATTTATTCCTATAATATTGGGACTCGTAACAACATATGATGGAGGCATAGGAGTAGAGGTAGGGCCAATACTAGCTACGACCATAGTAGATAGGACGACACAAAGACTAGGTGTAGAATTAGGGTTACTAGCATTGATACTAGGAATAAAGGCATAAATAGTAGAAACATTAAGAGTAGAGGCTTTAGCAACAAATAAAAGTTTGCTACTTCGAACACTCGGGGAATTTGTTCTCATTAATGACTGTAAAAATACAACTATATGCCAAGCACTTGAATTCATGAAAAACAATATCTTATTCAGGATCATTTGAAGCTATGGCACAATGGAAAAGAAGAGGGCGATAGAGTATATATAGAAAATTAAAAACTAGTTGTTAATTATAAAAACTAGCCATTAATTATAAAATTATAGATAAAAATGTTCGGGGATACAATTGAGAAAAATAAGGTTGACAAATTGAATAATATAATAAAATAAATAAATTATTTTAGTAATAT